>PVLD010002957.1:0-153032 GCA_004027595.1 Dinomys branickii
GACTTTCCCACGTCTCGCCCCGGCAGCCTGGTCCGCCCTACCACATCTCCCCCGGCATCTCAGAGAAATACGCCCAGTTTAAACTTCCCAGCTGAGGTCCCGGCATTCACGCTCGCCAAGTCTGTCTCGAGCTGGTGGTGTTTATCAAAGAGGCTCGCTCCCTTGCTGCTCACCTGGTCGCCATCTTCCCCCAGTCTCCCATACTTTCAATTTGGACCAGATAAAACACATTCTTATTCTTAGGCCATGAAGTGACTTCAGTGACATTGAAACAATTGAATAGAAAAGTAGAATATTAAATTATCTTCATGATCAATAAGCAAATTCTACGCGACTCTTTTAAAACCCCAAACAAATTCAAACTAGGAACTTATTGTTCTAAATAGAACTTCTTGGTCTAAATATTTTTGTTGAGGGATATTTGACCTTTATTGCATTTTTAAAAGGCCTCTTTGATTTACTATATCTAACTAATAGGGATGAGTTTTAACAGTGAAAGTAGGGTGCACATGCTAGGGAGTTATCTTAGGGATGTAGCTGTGGCAATTAATGGATTTAAAATGTGTCTTGAAGCTGCTCCACAGCATGGATAACCAGCTATACTGTTTATGACATTCTGCACATATTTCTACCTTCAATACGTAGGGTATAAGGTTCATGTGTATTTGAATATACAATAGCCAGATAGTAATTTGTACCATTATTTGTACTGCTTATGGTGTACATATTTCTGGCTTCTTTATGAAACTTAGAGAGGGTTGCTGTAAATTTGTAAGAAGATATAAAATTCTGTTCCAAAAGCCCATATGTTTTGGTTTATCACATCACTTCTCTAATTCTCAATGATACAAATTAAATATTTTCCCGCCCTTGTCCTTTTTTTTACAGTCTTTTCAAAAATATTTACTTAGTTTTAATTTCCTTTTGCTTCTGGTGCTTTATCCTTAAACACAGCTGTTTGTCTGTTTTCTTGTATGTTCGCTAATCAAGAGATAGAAATAGAATGAACAGGACCTAAGGAAGTTTTATTACTTTCAGATTGTTGCTATAAAATGTCAATTCACAGTTGTGTATATTTGCAGGGTACAAAGCTATGGTATGATTTATGAATGTAGTGTGGAATAATTAAATCAAGTCTATTAACATGTCACAAGTACTTGCCATGTTTTGTGATAAGAACATTTCAAATTTATTATCTTAGCAATTTTTTTTAGTACCAGGAATTGAACTCGGGACCTTGTGCTTGCCAGGCAAGGGCTTGTGCCACTGAGTTATTTCCCTGGACCCTTCACTTAGCAATTTTCAAATGTATAATAATATAATACACTATAAATAATTATATCTAGGTACAACTCTATTCAATAGTTAAGTTTATTTTTAAAATATAGTGTATCTTTGCAACATATGATAGTGAAGTTTGTTTCAGGGAATCATTGATATAGGTAATATATCCTGACAATATTTGATTCCTTTAAACCCCTTCTTCCTCCAACCCCCATCCACATTCCAAAAAGTCTATTTGTTTAGTATCATATATCCTTTATTTAACACCATTATCTATTGTATGTTAGTTTTCTCATATAAGAGAAACCCTATGATATTGACTTTTCTGAGTCTGACTCACTTTGTTTAATATTATGATCTCAAATTCCATCCATTATCCAATAAATGACATAATTTCATTTTTCCTAATGGTTGAGTAATATTCTAATTGTATATGTATCACATTTTCTTTATACTTTAATCTGTTGATAGCATCTAGGCACTTTCTGGAATTTAGATATTGTATGTTACACTGCTATAAATATGAGTATGCATTATATTATGTCTTGATATTTTCAGAAATATACTCAGGAGATGTAGAGCTGGGTCAGACAGAATTTCTATTTGTTAGTTCTGTAGGAATTTTCATACTGGCTTAATAGTGCTTTTCTTAGAATTTTTTTAGATATTTCTTACACACCATGAACAATGCACAAATATTCCTTCCACCAATATTATTTGTTTTGTTTCTGACTAATGTAAGATGGAAATTCAAAGTTGTTTTGGTTTTCATTTTGGTAAAGTTAAAGATGTTAAAAATGTTTTGTATGTACTCAAAATCATTTATGCTTCTTTGGACAACAATGTCTTTGCAGTTTGTTTCCCAAATTTTGGATTGTGTCTTTTGTACTAGGCAGTTAATTTTCTATTTTTAGCTTGTGTCTGTGGTAAATAATAATGAATACATTAATCTTGGGATATTAGTAAATAATAAGAATAATTGGTTACATATATAAGTTACATATATATCAATAATTATTATATATTATCATATATTATATTATATATAATTATATATAATAATTATTGGTTACAGATATGTGTGTGTGTGTGTGTGTGTATATATATATATATATATATATATATATAAATTATTGTGGTTCATGAACTGAAATCTCTGCGTGTTTCTGGTAAAATAATGTACTGGATGAGAAAAGAATAAAATTTCACCATAAAGTCAAACGGTGACTCTACCCTTGAAGTATATATATTTATATTTATTCTCGTTTATTTTTCTTCTTCATCTGCTCATCTCACTGTCCTCCCACCCTCCTGTATTATTTATTATTTCTGTGTTCTTTCTATATTCTGATATCACCCCTATATCTGAAGTGTAGATGGAATTTTTTGCCCATTCTGTAATTTGTCTTTTCACTCTGCCGAGTGTTTGCTATGCAGAAATTTTTTTATTTTGCTGTAGTAGTCTCTGTTTTTTTGAGACAGAGTCTTACTTTATAGTTCATACTGGCCTTGAACTTTCTGTGTAGCCCAAACTGGACTCAAACTCATGATGGTCCTCCTGCCTCAGGTTCCAGAGTAATGGGCTTACAGGCATGTGCCTTGATACCTGATTGTAATATTGTTTGTTGATCCTTGGTATTATTACTTTTGTTGTTGTTTCTTTTAGCTTGCCTTGGGCCCTGTGATGTCAGTGGCATCCAGAACTAGCTAGGAAGTTTTCTCAGCTAACCTGGGATGTTGCAGGCTCCAGTTGCCCTGGATCTGTGCCTGTATACTTAGCAATTGTTTCTGTCTGTGCCAATGCCAGTAAGGCAGGATATCATACCTAAGACTTTCCAGGCAGTCACTTACCACTTCTTTCTCTTAGGCATTCCCCTGAGTATGGCTCAGACTCCTGGACCTATGTGGGAAATGAACCTCTGAACTGGGAAGTACTTTTGCTTTATTATTTCTAGGCCTTGTCCTGGCCAAAGGATTAAGGAGCTTGTCTGTAATGCAGACAGTGGGATCTGGGAGTAAGTGCCCAGCCACAGCTCCCACACACCTCTTCCCCCATTCTGCTCCTGAAAGATGTTGTGTGATTCACAGAATGGCTTGGTCTTGAGACATGAGCTGGGAGCTACACGTGATCAAGTCAAATCTTTCCTTTTATCATCATATATATGTGACTGTCACAGGAAATTCACATAGCTTTGGAGAATGGCATCTGGGTTCTAATTGTTTATTTGTTTTTTATTTTTGTTTTTCAGGTGGTTTTTTTTTTTTTTTTTTTTGAGACAGGGTCTTACGTTCCAGTTCAGGCTGGCCTCAAAATCATAGTGATCTTCCTGCCTCAGCCTCCCAACTGCTGGGATTACAAGTGTGCACTACCATGCCTGGGTCCTAATCACTTCTTAAAATATATAAAACTAGAGTTTTCTTTAAAGGAACTTTACAGTATAAAATTACACATAAAAAACCTCAAAAACTGAAAAAGCAATATTTCTATCTTATAGGAAACAACAAATCCTAGCTTTTTATTCTTATAACATTTTATAAAACATAGGTATTTTGTGGTACATGAACTATTTCTCCTATGTTTTTAGCTCGCCAGAGAAAATTCCATGCTCTCTTAGACTTATGCTTGTTGTATTTATTCTATTTTGCCTCTCAGAACCACATTCTGCACCCACATATATTGCTGTAATTTTGTGAATGGCTTGGTGATGGCAGCCATTTTAATAGCATTTTCTTATTCAAATAGTGCAACAAGCCAAAATTGGTTGTGAATCTGCAAAGAGGATATAAGGACTCTGGACTATACACCTGCCCTGACTTTCTGGAGGTAATAAAACCAGAGGGTCTGTGATGACCACCACTGAAGCCCATGTCTGGCTCCTGTGCACACCCTGAGCTGCCTGGAGAAACAGAATCAGGTGATCCATGATCTGCTGACATCAGGGTTTGCAGCTGAACACTGAGAGAACCAGGTATTTCCAATCTACTTCCTGGTTGCAGAGCAGGAGACCCACCACCCTGCTGCCAATACACTGTCTCTCCACCCTCTGTGTGTCTAGTGCAGATGGGAGACTCTGACTCAGAAGGCTGATGAACAGCTAAAACCAGGGTTCCCATTCAGGCCCTCCCTGCATGTGCCCTGTGCCACCTGAGGTACTATAGCAGACGGTCCTCAAACTGCTGGCACCACACTTCATATCTGGGCTTTGTGTGAGTCCTGACCGCCTGGAGGTCACAGAAATGGGTAGTCCATGGTCACCATCAGTGCAGCGTGCATCTGGCTCCTGTGCACACCCTCAGCTGCCTGGAGACACGGAATCAGGTAGTCCACAAACTGCTGATGCTGCATTCATGTTCTATCTGTGCCCAGAACTGCCTGGGAACACAGGACCACTGGTCCATGATAGTGCCCCCAGTGCAGCCTGTTTCTGGATCATACTTACACCCTGAGCTGAGAAGGGACTGGATCAGACAGTATGCCATCAGCTGACATCACAGTTCGTGTCTGAGACATGGGAACTAGGCACAATTCACCATTTGCCAGAAGAATCCAGACTAAACAGGACATCTCAATGGACAAGGAGGAGAAAGCCTGGCCACCAGGAAAACCAGGGACACTAGTAACCTTTGCTGAGCAGCCAGAGAAGAGGGAGATTAAGCATTCTGCATCCAGTATCAAACATGACAAGACAAAGGACTAAAACACAATCTCGAACTGCACCCAACTCAGAGCAAGTCCAGGAGACATCGACATAGGAGAACATGGTAAAAACACACCTGAAATTGCCGAAATGGTTGAAATGAAAGTAAAGAAACAAATCCATCAGGCCATACAAGAGATCAAATCAGAAATAATCTCTCAGGCAAAAAGTGAAATGACAATAATAATGAAAGAATTTCTCAGCATATCTAGAGAAAAACATATAAAAAACATAGAAGAACATAAGCAAAGGATGGAAATGTTATATAAGCAATACAGGAATGAATTAGAATGCATGAAAGAGATGCAAAGAGATTTCCAGTAAATCGAAAGCTTCCTTTCAAAGCTTGCAAAATCACTTGAATGAAGAAAAAGATAGAATTTCAGATCTTGAAGACAGTATGGCAGGTAGCAGTCATGAAAGGAAGGATCTCTTAAAATCAACAAGGAGCCAGGAAAAATCAATTCAACAACTGCAAGACAAGGCAAAGAGAAATAATGTCAGACTAATAGGAGTCAATGAAACAGCAGGAGGCAACACAAATGACATAAAAAGAATATTTCCAGAAATAACAGAAGAAAATTTCCCAAGCATAGAAACAGAAACTGAGATACAAATGAGGCATACAGAACTCCTACTAGTCATAACCATAATAAAACTATACCCAGACATATAATAATTGAGATCCCAGAACACCAGCAAAAGAACAGAATGTCAAAAGCTGCTAGAGAAAAGAAACAGATCACCTATAAAGGAAAGCCCACCATAATCATGTCAGATTTCTCAACATAAACCATCCAATTGAGAAGAGATTTTAATGAAGTATTACAGGTACTGAGACAAAGAGCTTCCAACCAAGATTAATGTATCCTGCCAAACTATCCTTCAAATTTGATGGAGAAATAAAATATTTCCACGAAAAAAAGCAACTGAAGAATTTCATGAGTGCAAAAACATCTTTACCAAGAGTACTAAAAGATATTCTAGACAGAAAAACATGACCACAACTGCAAGAACAACAATCGAAAGGAACCCTCAAGCAGAGCAGGAATTAAACAGGTAGAAAAAGCAGGAAACCAACAACACCTAAATAACACGACAATGATAAGGCACTACCTGTCAGTTGTAAGTATAAATGTAAATGACCTCAATTTACCAGTCAAAAGAAACAGACTGGCAGAGTGGATTAAGAAACAAAATCCAACATTATGCTATATACAGGAAACACATTCTACTCAAAAGGAAATCCATAGACTGAAAGGATGGACAATTCTCCATGCAACAGGAACCCAGAAGAAAGCAGGTATGACTATTATGTTTGCAGACAATACAAACTCCAAACCAAGAGCAATCAAAAGAGATAAAGAAAGTCACCACATACTTGTTAAGGAAAAACTGCAAGAGGAAGAGATAACAATCATAAGTATGTATGCGCTAAATATCGGAGCACCAAATTAGGACAAATTTTAACAGACATGAAAAACCTAATAATTAATAGTTAATTAAACTATTGTAATAGGGGACCTAAACAACCCTTTGACACAAGAAGACAAAAAATCAGCAAAGAAAATCAGCAAAGAAATAGTAGATCTGGACCAAATCTGAAAACAAATGGACTTAGTAGATATATAAAGATTATTCTACCAGACATTAGAACATATAATTTTCTCAGCAGCACATGAGACTTTCTCTAAACTAGGCCACATTCTAGCCCATAGAGCATACCTACCTAAATACAAAAGAATTGAAATTATCTCATGCATATTATCTGACCACAATGCAATGCAATTGGAAATTAATGACAAAAGGAACTCCAAATACACAATAAACACTTGGAAATTAAATAACAACCTAACGAACAACCAATGGGTAACAGAAGAAATTAAACAAGAAATTACAAAATACCTACAAATGAACAAAAATGTAGACACAATTTATCAGAATCTGTGGGATGTAATGAAAGCAGTTCTCAGAGGGAAATTTATAGAAATGAACTAACATATAGGAAAACAGAAAGAGACTAAATAAGTAGTCAAATACTGCACTTCAAACTTTTAGAAAAAGTAGACCAATTCAAGCCCAAAGCTAAAAGAAGGCAGGAGATTATAAAGGTAAGGGCAGAAATTAATGAGCTGAGATGAAGAAAACACTACATAAATAAATTAATCAAAGAGTTGGTTTTTTAAAGAATAAATAAAATTGACAAATCCCTTGCCAACCTTATCAAAATAAGAAAGGAAAAAACTCTAATTCATTCAATAAGGAATGAAAAATATGAAATCATGACAGATCCTACAGAAATTCAGAAGATCATTAACATCTACTTTGAAAATCTTTACTCCTATAGGTTAGAAAACTCAGCAGAAATGGACAGATTCCTAGATATTTATGAATCACCAAAGTTAAATCAGGAAGATATAAAAATCTTGAACAACCCAATATGAATTAATGAAATTGGAAATGTGATGAAAAATCTTACTGACAAAGAAAAGCCCAGGCCCTGATGGATACACAGCAGAATTCTACAAAATTTTAGAGGAGATTTAATGCCAACATTACCCAAACTTTTCAGTGAAATTGAAAAGGAAGCAATTCTCCCTAACTTATTTTTGGAGCAAGTATTTTACTGATACCAAAACCGGGGAAAGACTCAACCAAGAAAGAGAACTAGAGACCAATGATCCTAATGACTATAGATGCAAAGATACTCAATAAAATACTAGCAAATAAAATGCAGCAAATCATCAAGAAAATCGTACATCATGACCAAGTTGGATTTATTCCAGGAATGCAGGGATGGTTCAGTATTGGCAAATCAATAAATGCTATACACCATATCAATAGAGCCAAGGACAGAAACCACATGCTCAACTCCATAGATGCAGAAAAACTTTTGACAAAGTCCAACATGCATTCATGAAAAAAGCCCTACAGAAAATAGGAATGGATGATCTTTACCTCAATCTGATCAAAGCCATCTATGACAAACCAGCAGCCAACATTATACTAAGTGGACAAAAACTAAAAGCTCTTGCTTTAAAATCATAAACAATCCTAGGATGTCTTCTGTCACCACTCCTGTTCAACATAGCTCTGGAAGCATTAGCCAGAGCAATTAGACAAGAGAGAGAAATGAAAGAAATAAGGATAGGAAAGGAATAATTGAAATTATTTCTATTTGCAGATGACATGATACTTTACATGGAAGACCCCAAAAACTCCACAAAAGAATCCTTGAATTAATGGTCACATTCAGCAGTGTAGCTCGATACAAAGTCAAAATCCAAAAATCAATAGCATTACTGTACACAAACAACAAACAGACTGACAGATAAATTAAGGAAGCCATATCCTTCACAATAGCATTCAAGAAATTGAAATATTAAGGAATCAATCTAACAAAAGAAGTAAAAGATCTATTCAGTGAAAACTACAGGGGTATGTAAAAAGAAATCAAAGAGGATTTCAGTAAATGGAAAAATATTACTTGCTCATGCATAGGAAGAACCAGCATTGTGAACTACCAAAATTGTTGTACAGATTCAATACAATTCCCATTAAACTACCATCAGCATTCCTCACAGATCTAGAGAAAACTTTCCCTAAATTCGTCTGGAACCAGAAGAGACCCAGAATAGCAATGGCAACTCTGGCCAAGAAAGACAAGTCAGTTGGAATCACAATCCCTGACCTGAAATTATACTACAAAGCCACTGCAATAAAATCAACATGGTACTGGCTAAAAAAAAAAAAAAAAAAAAAAATGACCAAAGGCTCAATGGAATAGACTGGAGAAAATAGCCACAACCACAGACACACTCAGCAAACTAATCTTTGACAAAGGGGCCAAACAAACTCAGGGAAGAAAGACAGCCTTTTTAATAAATGGTGATGGAAAAATTGGTTTGCCAGTTGCTGAAGAGTGAAAATAGACCCAGGTCTATCACCATGCACCAAACTCAAGTCAAAATAGATCACAGATCTAAATATTAAAACAGAAACACTAAATGTATTGGAAGAGAAAGTAGGTAAAAACGTCAAAGACATAGGGGTAGGCAGAGAGTTCATGAACAAAAACCAAACCATATGGAAAATACAACAACTGGGATGAACAAGTGGGATCTCATCCTGCTGAAAAGTTTTTGCATATCTAAAGAAATCACCAGCAGAGTAAAAAGAAAACCCACAAACTAGGAAAAAAATTTTAGCTGACTGTCCCTCAAAAGTCCTCTACCTAGAATGCATAAAGAATTAAAAAACACCAGCCCTTTCAAATTCAAAGACATAATCCAAAAATAGGCGTGTGAGATGATACACACTTCTCAGATAATGAAATACAAATAGCAAACAAATACAGGAGAAATGTTCAAAATCATTAGTAATTCGAGAAATGGAAATTAAAACAACATTGAAATTTCACCTCACCCGAGTAAGAATGGCTATCTTTAAGAAATCAACCAATAACAAATGCTGGGGAGGCTGTCGAAAAATAGGAATTCTTCTCTACTGCTGGTGGGAATACAGACTGGTGAAATCACTGTGAAAATCAGTTTGGAGATTCCTCAGCAAACTAGGTCTAGAGGTCCCATTTAATCCAGCTGTTCTCCTTCTGGGTATTTTACCAGAATAGAAAATATCACATCACAGCAATATATGTGTACCCATGTTTACAGCAACACAATTTGTCATAGGTGAATTGTGGAAGCAACCCAAATGTCTGTCCACTGAGGTATGGATAAAAAAACTGTGATATTTTAATATAATGGAATATTATTCAGCTATAAAGAAAGATAAAATCGAGGCTTTTACAGGTAAATGGTCACAATTAGAGATCATACCTGTAAGTGAAATAAATCAGACCTCCATGTGTAAGCAATATATTTTCACACTAGTGTAAAAACATGAAAGAGTGATTAAAAATTAAGAGCTGTGATAGACATTGTGAAATGAAAGGAAACTGCTCAAAGTAAAGAGCAACTGGGATGAGGGAAAAGAGAAAAGAAAGAATGGGAAATTATATATATATATGTACATACAGGATAGCTAACATAGTTGTACTACTGACTTCTACCACTTTAGTGAAAGGATCAGTTAATGGTTAGTTATTTGATCAGTCTTGCATGTCTCTATTTGTTTTCCTGAGGATAAGGAAATTGGAGGATACTGGAGAATATCAATATGTAATAGAGCAACCATTGTTAATTTCCTACCACTTTGTAATTCAGTATTGCTTGTGTTGTTCTTATGCTATTCTGTAAATGGATATCTGTTTTTAATATATTTCCCTTTTTTATTTTTAAAATAAATTTTAAAAGGAGGATATAAGGGAAAAAGTGCACCTCAGAGATCGAATTGATCATTTGAATTTAAAGATTCTATTTTTTGTCTCACTTTGACAAGATTTGAGAATGACATTGCTAAGCAATTACTCTTTCAAGACACTTTTTGTACCTGTAAATTAGCGTTTACATTCTTGTTATCTTAAAAATATAATGTACCATGTGGTGAACATAAAGCATTTTTATCAGTCAGTGCCATTGTAGGCAATTACCAATAGTCCTTACCACCTCCATGGGTGCATTGCTGTGAATGACGTGGACATGTGCAGTGCTGGAGGAGAAGTCCCAGGAAGAATTTCCATGATTCAGCTCTTGCATCTCTTGTGTGCAGGCCTCAAACAAACCATAATAATTGGAAAATCCAAGAAAGGAAAAAAATATATAGAATGATAAGGGTTATATACTCTTTCCTCCTAGAGCAAGGTGCTCTGTAACATGTACATTCAAGGATTCTGGTGGCTTGCTGTGCATGTTTATTCAGAGTGGAATGTTTTCGGATTCCTCAGCTGTCCTGCAGTGTGGGAAACATTCAGAAGAGAGTCCTTTCTCCTTGGGCAGCTTACCCTTGTCTTGAGGGACTAACTCGCCATGGATCCTATGCTTATGTTTATTCCTCCTGCCCACTTGTGAACAATAAAACTGCTCTGCTTGACTTGTTCTGTGAATGTTCTGTCTCCCTGGACTCAGGCAATTGTTGGAGGACTTGTGCATGTACTGTAATCTGGCCATAAAACCTTCCTGGGAAGCACAAATATGATCCCATGGGATCACAAATCCTTGGCTCATTAAGTCATGCTCAGTTTATCTCATATTAGGCTAAAATTAGAGACAGTCTACTGTTTAGAATTGCAGTAATCAGACACCTGTTAAAATGAAAACTGTATTTTTAAATCTTGATAAATATACATCTGCTTTTCTAGTTGATGTTGAAGAAATGGAAAAATACTGGATAATTGTTGCTGAACTAAACCCTAAGCTAGATGTTCTCTCTCACTGTGGAATTTAGTTGAAGAACACTTTTTGGCAATGAGCAAATACATATTTACAAATAATGGAGATGAAGAAGACATTAAAACCTTTTAATTCTCAACTTGTTATTTAATCTATATAAGATAGTCAAGTGACTTTTATATCAAAGTTTTCTCATCATTTTTATGTTTATCTTCATCATTTGCTGCCCATGGGTTAAAGCAGATACTTTTATTATTTATCTAAGTACTAAAGATGGAGCAACTATTGTGGTATATGGGATAGTTCCTGACCAGCCTTTATAAGTCATGAAATTTTGTATACTGAAGTGTCCTCCACATAGTTTAGATATTTGAGAAAATATGTATCAATCAAACCTAATTATTATATTTCTCCTTTAAAATTCTGATCAAGCAGTAGTAAGTCACTAAGTGATGGACAAGATTATCAGAAGGACCTCATAAGCAATTTAATTTAATTTTTGCACTATGGCAATTCAATTTAGTAGTGAATTATGCACCAATGGAAAAAGTAGTCCATGTTATTCTTAATGCATACTACACTGTTGGTACTACCTACAGTGAGAGGTTCTGAGAATGACTTGCCCACAGATTTAAAAGGAAAGTAAAAGAGACTAGAAAAATAAGAGAGCCACAGTCTGGGGTCAGGGGACTCACAGTCTCTCGGGTTGCAGCAGCCTCCGTCACTCACGTCCATCCCCTTTTATTAGGACAAAGTATGTAACTAAAACAAAGAGGGGGAATTCGTTGTCCCTTTCCATCTTTGCCTCTCAGCTGGTGGTAACAGTCTTCATAAGGGTCTTCCACACACCCAGCACCACGTTCGCTTAGTTCAGCTGGAGATCATAGGCCGACCATCAATAACCAATCCATTAGTAATCACAGCGAGTTCCCCACATATGCCCATTTTTCTTTTAATGTAATCCTTGGAAGCATCAATGAGAAGGTTGCCAATTATCTTCTGTTTTTCAGTGTTTCCTGGATGAACTTCACTAGAGCAACAGTATCAGACAAAGTACAATCATAATATCACGTGAAATGACAATTGATGTTTGCAAAATAAGAATATAGTTCAGACTCCATGACAATGATTAGCCTTCAATCTATATCTTGTGATCACAATTTTCTGCCAGATATCTAAGATCAAGTTAGAATGAGACTTGTATAAATAAAAAGTTTTAACCTTTCACTATCTGTCAGGGTCAGTTAGTTCTCCTTAGGAATGTTCTTGGAATCAAGTGCAGCATTTCTTGATCTTCTGTCAGTGTCAGCCAGCTGAATCAGTCGCCATTGCTTGCCCAGGGCGCTTTTCCATAAAAGCTTAAAAGATTTTCTTCTCTTCTAGTGGCTCTTCTTAGGCACACCACATATCACAGAATTACTTTCTTCTGTGGTCTCATAATTTCCTTGATCAGAAAATTAGGGACTCAACCAAGTTATAGGATGTCACAGCAGAGGTTCTCTTATGTCCCGAGTTTTTACTGACTTCAGAAGTCATAACCAAATTATTGGCTGTGATTTATTGCAATTTGTCTCTGTAATTTTTAGTCTCCAGGCCTCAGTTGTTAAACATACAGGAGAGAAGATCAATAACACAGCACAGTCATGGAGGCAACAAGCTTAATATCATACTCAGATGTAAATAGAAAACATCTCAAAACATACAAATAGAATCATAATTTTTGACAATCCTGGATATTCCAATATTCAAATCCTAATAGGATATTAGAGAAGAGTTACGCATTGTGATATTTTATAATATACTAAATTTTTTCCCTGACACAACATGACCCTTTCAACTGATCTTTTTTGTTCAATACACCCAATTTGTTACCCCTCAATGGAATACAACTCATATGTTTTTACTAAAGGCAGAGATCTCAATCCAAAGGAAGTCCCATCAGAATAAACAGTCTTTGCTCCACATTACAAAAAATTTATACATTTAATACACCCTGAAACCAACACCAATGAATTACCACACAAATGTGAAAAGAAAATGAAAACAAAAATCAACTGTCAAAATTATACTTTGTATCAAGAGGATCTTCCATAAGAAAACTGTATTATAATTTCTACTGAGAAATTTTTCTTTAACAAGAGTTGAATTATGGAGATGTCTCCCAAGAGATCATGGAGACTACTGAAAACTGGATTAAATAACCAAAAGTTATTGCAGGCTGATTAGGCCCACAATCTCCCAAGTGAGTGGATGGCAAAGGCGTAAATAAATGAGACAATGGAATACAATTTTAGGGCTTCCAGGAGGGACTAATTCTCTTCCAGTTTCTTTCTTTTTTTTTTTTTTTTTTTTTTTTTGCGGTACTGGGGATTGAACTCAGGACCCTGCGCTTGCTAGGCAAGCGCTTATTCCACTGAGCTATATCCCCAGCCCCTCTCTTCCAGTTTCTATATTCTCTGAATTAGCCAAAGACTTTTCTGGGTCTCCCATATTTATTAGGTTTACAAACAAGGGAGGGGGAATACTGAAGAGAATGCAGGAATCTGGGCAGGACTTGAGAATCCTCTCAAGGATTCCTCCAAGTAATATCACCTTAATTTAGGAGAACTGTGTTATCCCCAGGAAGGCCTTCACAGCAGGGGTGAGAGGCCTGCAGTCACAGTCTCCTTGAAGTTAATAGATTAATATTAAACCCTGCTCAGAGCCACTTTATAGTGGTCCCCAACAACTGGGGGTTCCTTATTAATGAACAAAGGTTAGCCAGTACTTTATTCACCAACTGGAGTCCCACCCAACAATTTTTCTACCCAAGGATTATAGTTAAATATTTTTATTTAAATATCTTCATTTAAACCAGTTGGTACTTTAGGTGAAAGCATGCTTTCAAATTTACAACCCAATTGTATCGTGAAAAAAATTTGTTGAGCTGAAAAATAAAGCAGAACAAAACCACAAACATGCAAACAAATACATTAAATATGCATTTACACAGAATCAGAGTGCACTCAAACATATCCTAAAGCAAATTATATTATCATAATTCTATTGCACATTTAGAAGTTTATAATTTCACTATTTGCTATTATAAATGTTCTCCATGTATCATATGGACCAGGAAGCTATCTAAATTCATTAGCATAAATTGGTATAGACATATACACCCAATTGTATAAAGTTAATGCCTACCGTAGTGGCTATAACAGCCAACATGGCTAAAAATACATTACTAGCCATAAATATTTTCCAGTAGAGTCCAGCAGCTTTTCAACATCTTGAGTTAATTTCTTAAGTTGTCTCTAAGTTGGGGGTTGTGCTTTCTGTGTGTTCTTGATTATTATCTAAGGACGGTGCTTAGATAAGATGGTGCTGAGTGGAGTCATTCTCATTTTTTCCACCAGAGGACTCAGATCAAATCTGACTCTTTTGTGGCTTCTGTCAAGGTTTAATTCTTTTAACAGGTAACCACACTTTCTCACCTGAGTCTGTAACGACACAAGCAAATCATTTCCCCCAAATTTGAACAATAGTTCTTTCCCACTTTCCAGTATGAATATCTTTCCAAAAAATAAGTTGCCCTATTGGTTCTCATGGTCCTTTAATAATGATGGCCTGAAAGTTTTCTGCTGCTGTAGTAGATGAATCTTTACTGATATCCAAAAAAATTAAAGTGAATAAAGCTTTGTGTAATATTTGACTTAGTGAATGTCTACCCTTAATTCTCCCTTTTAGTTTAGCTATCACAAATTTGAGAGCAGCCTGTGCCCTTTCAACCATACCTTGTCCTTGAGGATTGTATGGAATGCCAGTATAATGATTAATACACCACAAGTTACAAAATTGCTGGAAGGAATGGGATGCATAAGCAGGTCCATTGTCAGTTGTAATTGCTTTAGGTTTTCCTATGATGGCAAAATATTCTAGCAAATGATTTTTCATGTGCACAAATTTGTCTCCTGATAGCAGAGAGGACCATATAAAGCCAGAATATGTGTCAATAACAACATGTACAAATCCAAGTTTACCAAAATTAGGAATATGCGTTACCTCCATCTGCCACAACGCATTACTTTGCAAGCCTCTTAGGATTTGTTCCAAGCTGAAAAGTAAGATTGTTACGCATTGCACAAACAGGACAAGATAAAATGATTTCATGAGCTTGTTGAATGGAATGTTGAAGAAATTTTTTACATAAGCCTTTAGTATTTAAATGAGTTAAAGCATGAGTTCAGTAGCTACACAATCTGGTGAAGAAATAGCAACATGTGGCTCAACTTCATCATTATATTTAACCATGTCACCAGGAAGATGTGAATGAGAATGAATATGGGTTATGAAAATAGGAAAATCTCTATTATGAATATTAATCTGTAATTGACAGAACAACTGATCAAGTTCAGTATCATTTGATAATTGTCATAAATGAGTTCAGCTTTTAAATACAATTAGGACTATTTTATCTATATAAGAAATAAGTTGCTTCTGTTCCTTGTGTGGAAGAAAAAAATCCATTCTAAAACTGCTTGCTTTTTCCACAACATAGCCATAGGAGAATGGGATGATGGAAAAATTAAGAGTATAATTGGTTTAGATAAATCTATATGGGTTAGTTGAGTTTGACTTATATGCTGTTCTACCTGGGCTAATTCTTTTTCTCCTTCCTTAATGCACTTTGAATGGTTAATTGAGGTGGATCTCTAAAAAGGGTATAACTTATCATATACAGGGTCTGAGGACTGCACCAGTTATGCTTGAGAGGCAAAAAAACTATATATTGGAGCTGAGGATTGTGCAAAACATACTTGAGAGACCAAAGAAGGAGTTGGAGGAAAATCCAATTTTCCCTTCTTATAGCCTGTATCAGAATCAAAACATCCTTACCTTCCTTCCTCCTCTGCAATTGGTCCCTGTTCCTGAAGCGAGGAAGTTTCCTCACATCTTTCCTCCTTTAAAATATCTTGTCATGTTTCAGACCTTCTCTGAAACAGAAATTTTCCCATAACCCTGATGAATAATCCTGGAGACTGGGCTTACCTACCCGAGGACTCTGACTCTGGTCCTTCGAGCACTGACTTAATTGCTTTTCCTTAGTCTCAAAGACTACTTTTACATTTAAATCTTTTTCCCTACTCTGGAAGACTACTTTCGTTTTCAGGACCTTGATCGTGGCACCAACATGTTGGTTCTATCTATAGTGAGAGGTCCTGAGAATGAGGAGCCAACGGATTAAAAAGGAAAGTACAGGAGACAAGAAAGCCAAAAGTCTGGGATCAAGGAGCCCACAGTCTCTTGGACTGCAGCAGTCTTGACCACTCATTTCAATCTCCTTTTTTAGGACAAAGCACGTGGCTAAAACAAACAGCAGGAATTCATTACCCCTTTCCGTTTCTGCCTCTCAGCTGGTGGTGACAATCTTCAGGCGGGCCTTCCGTACCCAGCACCATGTTCACTCAGTTCAGCTGGGGATCATAACCCG
Organism: Dinomys branickii; assembly: GCA_004027595.1. Classification (NCBI taxonomy): domain Eukaryota; kingdom Metazoa; phylum Chordata; class Mammalia; order Rodentia; family Dinomyidae; genus Dinomys; species Dinomys branickii. Next base: position 16,746 of record PVLD010002957.1, read on the forward strand.
ACCATCAGCAATCAATCCATTAGCAATCACAGTCCTTTCCCCACACTGCAGCTCTGAAGGAAGTGGACATTCCTGCAGAAGTACAGAGAATCTTAACACCCAGCGCACTAAATCTGACCAAAGACAGCAGGGAGAAGGGAAGGAGGTAAATTCAGAACAGCTAACTGCACTCTTTCTTCTTTTAATTTTAAAGATAAAAGAATGAAAACATATTAACAAACACACAAACATTTAGAAAATAACACAAAAACAATACAGGAAATATAGAATTTCAGACAAGGTGATAGGAAATTAACAATGGAAGGCTGTATTCTTTCTTATCTGTAAGGTTCAGACATTGTACACAGGATATCTCAGCTTAACCCCTCAAGAAGTATAACTTAGATGTATGACTGGGATGCCAGGACAAGGAAACGGTTCAAGGAAAAGTGATATGGGTCCTGGTATTTGACTGTCCATCTGTTAACCTTATTTCTAGTCATACCCCCATCAAAGCAAAAAAAGAATAAAACACAAACACACTAGCATAATCAGAACTGTCAACCAACTTTATATTTCTTCATTCTTATACAGCATATGGATGGAGAAAATAATATCCTTTAACATCTGATTTAAGCTTCACTATGAAAAACTGCTTCAAAATGTAGATAACAAGTGACAAAAAGATATGCAGAACAAAAAGTAAAGACATTCTAAAGTTCATGCTCAGGGAAATTGGAAATATACTGCACAACAGAACAAAGGGACAATCACAGAATACATGAAAGATCTAGAGCATTAACATTTTCCCAAACAAAATCTAAATATTTTCAGGAAGTTAGAAAACATAATCAAGTAATGTTCCATGAATGTCTAATAAATATCAGAAAACCAAGAATAAATGAAAGATACTAGGCAAAAAGTACTGACACATAATGTCAAATATCTGAAGAAAATTCATTCTGTTGATATCATTGGTCGGGACATTATTGCTTCCAGAACCAAAAGGAAGAAATTTCTTAAGAGTTGCATTACACAAGACACCTGATCAAAAAGTCGCAGTAAATGTTTCATAAATATACTAAAATTTAATATACCAAAAGTTGCCATTGCAAGAGTTGAAACCCCGAACCATCAATGAGGAAAGGAATAAAACTTTCAGGAAGGAAAAATAAGGTTATTTAGAAAGTTTAACTGAAATAAAGATGGGCAAGGATTCATAATTACCTACAGGTACCATTTGGATATCACTAAACAAGTTTTCTTGTGAAACAGGAGAGAAAAATCTCACCACCCAAAAAGGTGGGGAAGGGAACATGCAATCCAAAGGGTTCTGACAATAAGTAACTTACTTAAGACAAAACAACTGTTCAAGAGATTGACCTAGACCCTGACAGTTGGCTGAGGTTTGGGTTCTGGGTCTCCAGGTATTGTGGAAGGTGGTAAGTGGAAATGGTCCCCACGCATTGAGTAATCACTGTGTGTCAGGCACTGTGCTACAGGCTTTACATACATTATTAACTGTCCTATTTTAATGGTAGCACTTGACACGATCATGGTCATCACTGGATTTAGGGTTTAGGAAACTCACATGAAGGTTACTTAACTGATTTTTCAAAGGTCATGAAGATAATTAATGCCAGAAATGAGATTTGAACACAGATTAGTGTGAGTTCTGAGTTTGTTGACTTTCCTGTTTGCTTTTATTTTTTGGAGTGTGGTACAGTTTGCAGAGAAAAGTTTCCCCTGTTACTGGGATCACTTGAAAAGAACACCCTTTTTACCTCATGAGACTTCAAGCAGACACTAAAGACACTGCACTTGGTAGAACACACAGGAAGAAGACTATTAATTTCTAGTTAGCTAGAAATGAGTGATTGCTTTTCAGGTAAAGTATGAGAGTAATCTGATAATTTCACAAAAATTAATCCAGAAAGCAAATGTAAAAGTAAACAGACAACATTTGTAAAGTTTGGAAAATAGACTATAAAAAAGTATGTCAAGTGTGCATATTCTAGAGGTATTTAGAAAAGAGGGTGACAGGGATGGTGAGCAGTGAAGGACCGTACTTGTATGACTGGAGAGCTTATCCTTTCCTGTCAGCGACATTGAGAAGGTGTACAGTAACCGTCTTGCTCATTTTAAAGTTTGAACTATTAAATGTTATATCAAGCATGTATAAAAAGAGGTAAGGAAATGTAATATCTTAAGAACTAAAATCAATAGACAAGAAGAATAGAAGGAGTCTATGGTTGTGCACTAGATTATTGAGATCTCTTCCCATGGTGTAAAGCAACTGAATAGCCCATAAGACATAAACCTGAAAAGACATTATCTATCGATCTATCGATCTATCATCTATTTATCTATTTGATATATCTCATATATATGCATATATATTATTCATATATATTATATATTTTCACGTTAGAAAGTATCAGGAGGTAACAAGACAGCCAGGCAGGGTGGTGCATGCCTGTAATCCCAGCACTTGGGAGGCTGAGGCAGGAAGATCGTTGCAAGTTTGAGACCAGCCTGGGCTACGAAGTAACCTCAAGGCCAGCCTCAACTTTATAGAGAGATCCTGTTCCACGAAGCAAAAAATAAACAGATTAAACAAGACATCAATTATGAATAAAGTTCTGAAATGCATTCCTTGTGGTAAAATATTAGTAGGTAGATGGATAATTTAAATGTAAGAAATTACAAGTTTATTTTCCATTTAAAGTTAAATGTTCACTTTGGACCGTTTTATGGTTTTCATTTTTCTCACTGCACTTAGCAGGTCTCTAAGCTGTTGATTCCCATCATTCTCTGTATTTTTAAAGGGTTTCTTAAACTTGGGAGAAGAGAAACTTAATTGATTCAGAAAATTATTTAAGCATGTTAAGATGATTTTAATTTACTCTCTTTAGGTATTATTTTTTCTCCATATATTTTCAAATTGCAAAATAATGAAACACATGATATTTTAGAGCAGAGGTGAAATGAAAATGAAAATATATTATACATCACGGTTTTCTTTCTTTTTCTTATGAGAAATCCCTCTCCTCATTCCCACTTTCAGAAAAGCAATTTTACTATTATGTGATGAATGTATAAACCCTTTATCACATATATAGAGCCCTTGGTTACACATGTGAGCATCCTGCATGCTGAGCCATTCAGAATTTTTCCAAATTCAGACTGGGAAATCTTCTCAGTTTGGACTCTAGAAAAGGTTCTTATGTTTCCCATTTTTAAGTAAAAGAAATAAATGTGTACACTCTTGACTATCACACCTTGATATGTGGTCTGGAAACATGTAAAATTAATTGCATGAAATTAGAATACTCAGAGAGAATGCTCTAGGATTCCTCACCCTGCCCTCTTGGGTAGTTTTGCATTATTGGAGGAGTCAGAATGTTTATTTGTCAATATGTATAATATATTTTTCTTTTATTCATCTTTGATCTGTTCTTAATATGGGTTTATGTAGCTTGCTCCTAAACTAAAGATATATATATATATATATATATATATATAATAAGTAATCAATTAGATATCAAAATATATGTATGTTTTAAACAAGGTAGCACTAGCCCACTATAACTTGGACGTTAAGTAGCACTTAATATTTTGCACATATAAATAACACTGTGTAGGAAGGTAAAAAATGTTTCCCCTAATCCTTAAAAGTACACTATGTCATGCTAAATTCAATTCATTTAAATAAGGAATTAAAGAACTCTACAGATGTTAATATTTTGTAGTATCCTTAGGCAGTATGTCTGTGTTGATTCTGCCATAATTTCCTTTAAAATATTTAAAGTAATGAGGTAAAATACACATTCCATAAAACAATTGAGAGTTAGTCCTAAAAGTCTAGTCCCTTTGTATTGCCTTCAAATGTCCCAAATTATGAAATTGATTCACCAAAACTGAGAGGAAATGTCAAAGATGCATGACCAATTATCTGTGACATTTCATTTGTAGTTAAGGCTATAAATTGTTCATCATGACGTCTTGATAGAGATACTTAAATGTCAAATATTAGAGTTCTGGGTACTGTATTAATTGCTACTTCTATGATGCATACATTTTCACATTTGTTATCTTTCTGCCATTTAACATTGTCTAGGTGCTTTTGAATTTTTAAACATTTAATTCAATTTTGTGTACAGAACAAATGAAAAGTTTTGTATGTAGCGATAATTGGCCAAAACATAAATGAAGGTGAATACGTTTTGATGAGCATTTATCATAATTTTCTTCAATCTCATGATTTAATAAAATAAATGATCAGCTAAGTATTAAGATATACAATGCAAAAAGCTCTAGCATTCAATTCATGCTGATATGTGTGTATGAATCGGTATCGCATCTGAGTTTTCTGTCGTTTTTCTAGTTTTAAATAATCATACTTGGATCTGGGAATGTAACATTTCACTTCATAGGTAAAATTTAGTAAAACTGAATGCTATTAAAAGACTAATATCTTGAAAAATTTACATCAAATATGTGTCCAGCATAAATTGGCATGTGTAGATAATGTTTGAAAAGGAGTGATCTTGTTAAAGAGTTCTACTGTTAAGACTTTAAGGTAAACAACAAAGGATCATCTAATGTGCTTGAGAGGAAATATAATTTTATATATGCAAATTAAACTATCCTCAGTAGGCATGTATGAATTTCATAACTCAACAAAAGAAACAAACCTTCTTTATAAAAGCAATGAATAAATAAAATCCGTACAAATCCCACTATAGTTCATTTTAAACCTTTGTAAGTATATATGGTAGAAGAAAAGTGATCATATTACATTAAAAATTTAAACTAAAATTCTAGAGAGTTGTCATCCATGATAAAAGACACAATCTGAAAGAATGAGATGATCTCTATCTCAAAGTATTAAGAATATGAGGAACACAGTATATGTTAAGAGGATACTTCGTCTTTGAGATTGAATGTTTTTATCTTAACGAGAACAAAAATTATTAAAAATTACAAATGATTCAGAATTTAAATAAACAAACTGATATGAATTCAACAATGGTTGTTATACTGTATGTCATTATCTTCAAAGTAGTTGTTCAGATAACATATATAAACATGCAGAATTTGTCAATAATTAAGCAATACATTTTCCTCTCAATAATAAATACAAATTAGTAGTACAATAATCTCAACTAACCTCCTCTTTATTGTAAAGGAAAAAAATAACAAAGTTACAACAACAAAGACAAAAACAAAACAATAAAAATGGTACACAATTTAAAAACAAGATGATAGGAATTGACAATTGTTGTTATGTTACACGTTCTTATTTTCAGTGACAGGCCTCAGATTACCAGATGTAAGAATGCAAGTTAGATCATACAATTAAAGAGAATAAAATGTGATAAAAAATATTAGAAATGATACAGAGCTTCACTAAACAAGAAGGTAGGAATCCGACAATAGTTTTTATACAAAGGAGTATTACTCAGCTAGAAAAAATAAATTCAAGGCTTTTATAGATAAATGGATGCAATTAAAGACCATATTCGCAGGTGAAATACATCAGACCTGCATGTGTAAATACTGTATTTCTCCCTAGTGTAAGAACCAGAAAGAATAAATAAAGCTTGAAAGGTACAATAGACATTGGGAAAGGCAAAGAAATTGTTCAATGAGAAGGAACTGGAATGAGGGAAAGGAGAAAAGAAATAAAGGAAGGGCAAATACATATGTACATACAAGGATAGCTGGGATAATTGTACTGTTGATCTCTACTGGTTTATTGACAGGAATAATGAATGCTTAATTTTTTTGACAAATTTTGCATGCTTACTTCTGGTAAGCTACCATATGTATATATTGTTTTCCCTTCTTTCTTTTCTCCTCTCCCTCATCCCAGTTGTTCTTTCCTTTCAAACAGTTTCTTTCTCTTTCACAATATGTATTGTACCTTTCAGATTTAATTTACTCTTTCTGGTAAAGCTACATTCTATACCATATCTTTGTTATCGATTTCTCATTTGATGGGCACTTGGATTGTTTCCTAGATTTAGCTGTGTCAACATATTGCTATAAACATTGTGCGCACATATATCACTGTGGTATGATGTTTTCAGTTCTTCAGGAAATATACCCAGAAGGGGAATAGCTGGGTTGAATGGAACCGCTAATCCTAGTTTGGTTAGGAATCTCCACCCTGATTTGCACAGTGGTTTCACCAGTGACACTTACACCAGCAATGGAGAAGTTTTACTTTTTCCCCACAGCTCCTCCAGCTTTTGTTATTGGTTGATTTCCTGATGATAACCATTCTTTGAGTTGAGATGGAATCTGTGTTGCTTTAATTTGCATATCTTGAATGACAAGTGATGTAGAACATTTTTTCTATATTTATTTGCCATTGTATTTCTTTTTCAGAGAAGTATTAATCTCAGATGCCCATTTTTGGATTTGATCTTTGAATTTTGGGGCCCTGGTTTTTAAAAATTCTATATATATTCTTTGTCTGAAGGACACATGGCTAAAACTTTTTTCCCAATTCATGGGTTTTCTTTTTAAACTGTTGGTGATTATTTTGATGTGCAAAAACTTTTCAATAAGATGAGATCCCAGTTGTTGATTCTTTGAAGTATTTCCTGTGCAATTTGGTTTTTGTTCATTAGTCTCTGCCCAGCCCAATATCTTCAGAATTTCTACCTACTTTCTGTTCCAGTAGACTTAGTGCTTTTCTTTTAATATTTAGATATTTGATCCATTTTCACTTTAGTTTAATGTATGTGGGAGACATGGATCTAGCTTTACTCTCTGGCATGTGGAAAGCCAGGTTTTCCAGTGCCATTTATTAAAGAGGCTGTCTTTCTTACAGTGGACATTTTTGGCCCCTTTGTTTAAAATAAGGTGGCTGAATGTATTTGTAGTTGTGTCTGCAACTTCTGTTCTGTTCCCTTGATCTTCAGGTCTGCTTTTTGCCAGAAACATGCTGCTTTCACCACAGTTGCTTTGTAGTATAATTTCAAATCAGGGATTACGATGCCTTCTGCCTTTCCTTTTTGCCCAGGATTGCTTCTGCTATTCTAGGCCTCTTCTGATTCCAGATGAATTTTAGGAATGTTTTCTCTAGATCTGTGAGGTATACTAATGGTATTGTAATAGGGATTGCACTGAACGTGTACAACAATTTGGGAAGTACGGCCATGGTAACAATGTTGGTTCTTCCTATTTTTGAGCAAGGGATATCTTTCCATTTCCTGAGGTCATCTTTGATGTATTTTTTCAGAGTACTATAATTTTCGCTGTGTACATATTTTACTTCCTTTGTTAGATTGATTCCTAAGTGTTTCACTTTTGTGGATGCTGTCATGAAAGGTGTGGTTTCCCTAATTTTTCTCTCAGTGTGTTTATTGTTTGTGTACAGGAATGCCATTGACTTTTGGGTGTTGACTTTGATTCTAGCTATGCTACTGGCTTTGGTTGTTAAATCTATAAGCCTTTTGGTGGAGTTGTCATCATTTTCTATGTAGAGTAGCATGTCATCTGTGAATAATGATAATTTCATTTCTTCCTTTCCAACGCTTACTCCTTTTGTTTCTCTCCCTTGTCTAATTGCTCTGGATAATATTTCCAGAACTATATTGAATACGAGCGGTGACAGTGTACATCCTTGTCTTGTCCCTGATTTTAAAGTAAAAAGTTTCTGGTTTTGTCCATTCAGTATGATGTAGGCTGTTGGTATGTCATACATGGCTTTCACCTGAGTGAGGTAAAGACCATCTATTCCAATTTTCTGTCAGGTTTATATCATGAATGACTATTTGACTTTATCAAAAGCTCTTTCTGTATCTATTGAGATGATCATGTGATTTTTGGTTTTGGCTCTATTGATTTAGTGTATTACAGTAATTGATTTGTGTATACTTAACCATCCCTGCATCCCTGGGATGACTCCTACTTGATCATTGTGTATAATCTTGATGATTTGTTGAGTTCTGTTTGCTAGTATTTTGTTGAGAATTGTTGCATCTATATTCATCAGGATGATTGGCCTAATTCTTTTTTTTTTGATTGGGTCTTTCTCTGGGTTAGGTATCAGTAATACTTGCTTCCAGGAATGAGGTAGGAAAAATTCTTCCCCTTTCAATTTCATGGAAGAGTTTAAGAAGAATTGGCATTAAATCTTCTCTAAATGTCTTGTCTTTAGATGTGGATCCATCTGGATCTGGGCTTTTTTTTCTAAGTTTTTTTTAGTATAAGTTCCATTTTTCTGGCTGATATTGAGTTATTCAAGATTTTTATAACTTCTTTATTCAGCACTGGTAATTCGCATTTATCTAGGAATATGACCATTTTCTTTGTGCTTTCCGTCCTCTGAGAGTAAAGATTTTTGAAGTAGGTGTTTTTGATTTACTGAATTTCTCTAGGATCTGTAGTTATTTCATCCTTTGCATTCCTTATTGCATGGATTTGAGGTTTTTTCTTTCCTTTTGTGGTAAGGTTGCCTATGGGTTTATCAATTTTGTTTATTCTTTAAAGAACCAGCTCTTTAATTCATTAAATCCTTGTGTTCTTTTCTTAGTCTCCATTGCATCAATTTCTGCTCTGATCTTTATAATATCCTGCTTTCTTTGGGCTTTTGGCTTAACTTAATCTCTTTTCTATAAGCTTGAAGAGTAGCATAAGATTATTAATTTGTGCTTATTCTGCTTTCCTGATGTGGGAATTTACTGTTACAAATTTCCTTCTTAGGACTGCTTTCCTTGTTTCCCAGCAGTTCCTATAAGTTGTATCTGCATTTTCATTTGATTGTAAATATTGTTTTTTTGTTTTTTTTTTTTGCGGTACTGGGGATCGAACTCAGGACCCTGCGCTTGCTAGGCAAGCGCTTATTCCACTGAGCTATATCCACAGCCCCTATAAATATTGTTTAATTTCTTCTTTAATTTCACGTTTGACACATCGGTTGTTCAGGAGGGTGTATTAAATTTCCATGTGTTTGTGGAGTTTTTTGTAATTTCTTTTGTCATTAATTTTCACCTTCATTGCACCATGGTCCAATAGTATGCATGGGATAATTTCAATTCCTCTGCATTTAGTTAAGCATGCTCTATGTACTAGGTCTATTATAGAGAACATTCCATGTGCAGCTGAGAAAAATGTATATTCTAATGTTGGTGGTTGGAACACTCTGTGAAGGACTACTAATCCATTTGTTCATAAATTTGATATAGTTGTATTGTTTTGCTGATTTTTTTGTCTAGTTAATCTAGCTCTTTGTGTCAATAGGGTATTTAAGTCCCCTGTTACAATTGTGTTACTCCTTTATTGATTTTTCACAACCATAAAATTTGTCTCTTATAGTAGGGTCCTCCTGTACTAGGTGCATAGGTATTTATGATTATCTCTTCCTCTTGTAGTTTCTCCCTAACAAATATGTAGTGACCTTCTTTATCTCCTTTGATTGTTCTTAGTTTAAAGTTCATATTGTCTGTAAGCAGAATAGCTGTCCCTGCTTTTTTCTGGGTTCCTCTCACATGGAGTATTGTTTTCCATCCTTTTACTTTCAGCCTATGAATTTCCTTTTGAGTTAAATGTGTTTCTTGTATACAGCATATTGTTGTATTTTTTTTTTTCTTGATCCACTCAGCCAGTTGTTTCTCTTGATTGGTGAATTGAGACCATTTACATTAATGTTTATAACTGACATGTGTCGGCTTATCTTTATCATGTTATTTCCTTGCTCTTGATTCCCTAGTTTCCCCCTGTTTAATTGCTTGCTTTGTTTGGTGGTTCCTTTCTATTGTTGTTCTGGAAATCGTGGTCATTTTTATCTCTTTCTAGAATATCTTTTAATAATCTTTGCAGGCTTGGTATGGAACTCATGAATTTCTTCCATTGTTCTTTTTTATGGAAATATTTTACTTGTCTACTGATTTTGAAGGATAGTTTTGCAAAGTACATCAATCTGGGTTGGAAGTTGTTTTCTTTCAGGACTTGAAATTGTTCTCCTCAAGCTCTTCTTGACTTGGTGGTTTGGGTTGAAAAATCTGCTGTGATTCTGATGGACTATCCATCCATAGGTGATCTTTTGCTTTTGTCTTAACAGTTTTTAATATTTTGTTCTTTGGCTGAATATCTGAAATCTTGATTATTATTTGTCTGGGTGTAAATTTATTTTGGTTATGGTTAATTGGAGTTCTATATACCTCACTTAAGGGTATGTGAGTTTCTTTTCCCATGGTTGGGAAATTTTCTGTTATTATTTCTGCAAATAGTATTTTTTATCATTTGTGTTGACTCCTGCTGTTTGTTGACACTTATTAATCTTACATTGTTTTACTTTGCAACATCTTGCAGTTGTTTAAATATTTCCTTGTTCCTTGTTAGTTTTAAGAGATCCTTCCTTTCACAATTGATAGCTGCAATTTTGTCCTCAAGGTCTTCAAGCCTGTATTCAGTTGCATTCAAGCCAGCTTTCAATGGAATTTTTAATTTCCTGGATATCTCTCAGTCTGTTTCATGCTTCGTAATTCTTTTCTATATTATTAATTCAAGGTCTCCATCATTTTTCTTTGTTAATCTATTCTTTGCTCCTCTATTTTTTATATCTTCTTTTGACATCCTAAACAATTCTTTCATTATGATTGTCATTATTTATTTTTTACCTGAGAGTTTATTTCTGGTCTGATTTCTTTTATATCTTGATGTAGTTGTTTTTTACTTCCATTGCTATCATTTCAAAATTTCAAGTGTGTGACTTCCATGTTCTTCTATGCTGATGTCTCCCACACTTGTTCTGGATTTGGTGGATATATGTGATTTCACTTTGCTCTTTTTTTTTTTTTTTTTTTTTAAGTTTTGAAGTTCCCTATGTTCCCCAGGACTGAGAGTCACTCCTGCAATGGTGGTGGCAGGGCAGAGTACAGAATCCTAACCCTCCCAGGCAGCTCCCCAAAACTTCCAAGGCTCTCTGGGACTATGTATTAGTAGTCCTTCAGTGGTATAGAGGGGTGAAGTATAGAGTGTCTCCCTTCTCACTCAGCTCAGAGAAGCTCCTGATATTTATGTGGTATTTTTGAAAAATTTTCTTATCGTGGCACTCTAAAGTTTCATGGGCAGATTTCTATGTGACTTGAGCAGCTCAAGTTCTGTCATGGCTCAGGTCTTCAGAGTCTTCATGGTGAGTTGCTGGCCACACCACAAACTCCACAAAAAGTGCCTCATGGACTGTATAAGTAGCACAAATTGAAAAACATGCTCCAGGGCCCCACCAGCTTCCAGATTGGCTTTTAATTAATAATTTTTGCATAATCATTTTTCACTGGAGAAAGTAATTAGCTTTATCATTTTTAAAAAATAATTTTCAAATGAACTATTGTTTAAAATATCAAAATGAGAACATATACCCTTCTATTATTTCAATATCAAATTACATAGTTCTACTTTTAGCTCCCATAAATGCCTACATTTTACCAAAATCAAAACTACAGATGATTTTTTTTTGTCTTTTAGAGAGAGGGTCTCATTATGCAGTTCAGGCTGGACTTGAGCTCAATTTGTAGCCCAGGCTGTTCTTGATCTGCAACAGTCTTCCTGCCTCAGCTTCCTGAGTGCTGGGAATACAAGCATGTGCCACCACTACTGGGTTTTTTTGTTTTTTTTTTTTTTTTTGTAGTACTGGGGGTCAAATTCAGTACCTTATGCTTGTCATGCAGGTGTTTATTCCACTGAGCTATATCCCCAGCCCCCAGGTGAAATCTTAAAAAGGGTAGAAACACTTTGTTTCTTCCTTGGAATAACTGCCAATGTGAACATTGTAATGTGGCTTGGTTTTTCCACAGAGCTAGTCTAAGCAAACACAATCCTCTTTCTAACATTTCCTCTACTGTCAGCTGTGTCTATCAGAGCTGTGCCTGGACGAATAAAACCCCCACATCTCACCCACCACCAGATGCAACAGAGAGCCAAAAATTTTCAAAGTTGAGATGAATCTTTTAACTTGTTTGTATAAAATCCTCTCTACAGAGGCTGAATAAAAGTAACTGTCCTCAGCACCTCAGGTGAAGTTTGTGTAGGACACACATGCATGACACATTAGGTGCACTCAAGCTAGAATCACTGGAGTAAGGCTTGAACATACTTCACAATTCACCACACGAATGATTTAAAGTTGAATTTCAGTTTCAGCAGGTATTTCAGATTCACATAGAGAATGTCACAAACACTGTAGAGCAGATAGCTGTCACTAACTCTTGATGAGATTGCCATGCTGAGTGGAACCTGAACACTTTGCAGGGTAATACTAGCTGAGGGGTTAGGATTCACTTTTTTTCATACCTTCGACACTGTATTTGACCTTGTGTAACTTGCTCTAATATGTGATGCATGCTTCATTTCATACATGTTTCCAAGGACAACTTCTTCCGTTGCGGCAAAAATCAGAAATAGGGTCAAACTCCGCAGGGGATCCAAAAACTCATTCAGAACAAATGGAATTTCAATTAATTTTAATTTAGAATCAATTTGGACCAGTCATTGCCCCCCATTCCTGACCAGAGAATGTGGCACTTAACTGCCTTTGTTCTCACCTTATATACATTTTTGGTTTCCATGGTAATAGATTGGAATGTCTAGGCCTGGCCATAGTTGTTTACCTTGCACTATGTGACCAGGTCAGGCTCTGGCCATAATGATATATATACTTTAACAATTCAGGCAAGGAGAAGAATTCCAGGACAAAGTCAGAACTGCAAAGTTAACCCTTTACAACTCCTCCAGGATGTTTCTCAAGACACATTTTGAGGCTTGTCTATCTTAAAATGTTGTACTAAAAGTCACCGCCCATTACATTCCCCCCTCTATGACATATTTTTTTTCTTTGAGAAATACAAATTATGTCATATGACGTCAGCCTGGGCTCTACTTGACACAGAGTGGAGCTCTCCAAAATTGAGGTTTTCTATGTTATATCAGAATGATGGACGCCATAGCTTGTTGGGCACAAGGAAGGCATAGAGAATCAAGTATAGCCTGGCTAAGTTCAACAGAGTCCATCCAAGGGCGCTTGGGGTGTAACTGTAGCAGTGCTTTTCTTGATCTGTTAGACTGGAGGTCTTTCCCATTGCTGCAACTAAAATATGACTAGCATTGTCAGAACAGAAGTAAGAGACACAACCATGTTAATATAATCAGTCAATTATAGGATCCATGACAGATCTGTTAGCAGTAGACTTTACCATGGGCTCGAAGATCTCCTTTTATTAGTATTATTTTTTTTTTAATGGCCCCATGTTCCAGGATGGCATCCATAGAGGTGCTTTATAACCTGTAATACACAAACATACCCTTGTTCCCCATGTTCCTAACTGTACTGGTATACCTTATTTATTAAATTTTTTTCTACCTATTAATATCTTGTGGTCATACTTTTCTGTTGGTTGTTTAAGATCAAGTTAAAGTGAGACCTGTACTGGTTAAAATTAATGTCTTGTTACCTACCAAGGTCAGTTAACTCTCTTCAGGATTTACCTTGGAACCATGTATAGTACTGCTCAGTACTTCTGTCAGTGTCAGCCATCAGGATGAGTCACGGCCTTTGCTCGACCAAGTTGCTTTCTGTGAAAGCTTGGGAGACCTTTTCTCCTGGTGACTCTCCTTAGGCACACTATACACCGTACAATCATTTTCCTCTGTGGTCCCATAATCTCCTTGATCAGAAGGTCAGGAACTCAACCGAGTTATGATGTTGCAGCACAGATTCCCTTATATCCTGGGTGTTATTTTGACCTCAGGGGACTTGGCCAAAATATTGGTGTCCTTTAAGCCCAATTTGTCTTTTTAATTTTTGGTCTCCAAATCTCAGTTGTTAGACATCCAGCAGAGAAGATTAATGACATTACAAGTACCTTGAAATATAAAGTACAGTCAGAACTGTTATTTTTTTTTCAATCATGGATGTTCTAGTGGTTTAATCCCTGTGGATTGTTAACAGAACAACAGTTATATAGCTTTACAAAGAAAACTGGAAGTCAAAAAAAATCATACATAGCATTGTTATATAACAAGTATGATAACATTTTTACAGCCCAATAAAATAGCCCTTTTAGTTATCATTTCCATGTAATACATGCAAAGTTTTATCCAACCTTTTTAAAACAGGATATCTTTTAAGAAATTTATAACATTATCTGGGCTGTTTACACTACATATGTTTTTGTTAAAAATAATTATCATTTGAGTAATGACCTCATGTTGGCCTGACATGAACTCCTTATTACAAATATCTGGAACTCAAGAGAAAGGCAGATTTCTAACATTATATAAACAATTCTGGTTTTACATCTTAGAATACTGTACCTTTTGTAGGCATGAATACATTTAATACACCATGAAATTAGAATTTAGTTTGGTACCAATAGCATCTTTTAATCAGAAAACAAACGTTACTGTCTTATTTTTGAAAATTTCACCTTTTAACAATAACCAATGTAAACATCACAATAATATATTTTGCACAATATTTATTAAGGTGTCTCCCATAAGGCTATGGAGATTATTGAGGCTCCTTATTAATGAACAAAAACTGGTTATCAATTGGAGTCCTGCATCATAATCTCTCTCTACCCTAAGGGATTTTTATTTAACTACCTTAACCCACCTTTGTATGTCCTATGAACATCCATTGATAGTTGGACACATATGACATTTATAAAACCAATTTTAGCATGATTTTGATTAGCCAGCAACTTGGTAGAAGCAACTCTTTAATCTATAAACCAAATTAGATTGAAGACACTTGTCTCAAAAATCAAAAAATATGGAAGAAGAAAATTTGTTGAGCTCAAATAAAACAGCTGTTTACAGATTGGACAGAGACAAACAAACACAAGCACATACATAAAACAGTTTGTTTATAAATTCAGCATGCACTCAAATATATTTTGGCCACATTGAATTATAAGTCAGAGGTCTCTTAAAAAAATAACTTGGAAAAATAACCTTTTTCCTGTAATTAATATATTTTAGTATTTTATTCCATCTTAAAAAATACCACCAACTTTTACATCCTTCCTGTAGCTTCCAGTTTAGACACCACCTTTACATATATTATCACATACTCAGACCTTTCAAGTGTTTCTGTATTTTTTCCTCTTAAGACTTACTATATTTTAGGTTAATATCACTTATGTAGACATTTTTTTCTTTTTAATAGCACTTGTGGAATCCTTTTTTAAGACTTCACATAGCAAAGATATATCTAAAAAAATTATAACGATTTAAACCAGTCATTAGGAGCTGTAGTTGGTTAGCAATCCTAGTTGCAGTGCCCCTACAGGAAATGAGCAAGCATTAATATCTCTTAAGCTTCATACAACAGCAGCAATTACAGCACTGTGGAGCAGCCCTGCAGGGTCAGGACCTGTTAAGCTTTTAAGTAAACAGCTGCCAGAGGTAGGAAAGGCAGGAGTACGATCAGAGCTCCCCCAAACTCATGTAACCCATTTTATTGTGATCTCACAAAGCAGGCGCACTTTGGATGCGAGCGCACTGAATGACGCAAGCGCAGCCCGGTTAACACAGAACAAGCATTTTAAACAGGTAGACAGACGGACAAGACAATCAACAAAATCCCGGGAGAAGAAATTTAGCCCCTCCGACTTGTTTTGTCAGTTTAGATTAGAGACTGGTTTGGAACACAAAGCCAGATTTTCTCTCGGCACACACCAGAGAGACGCAATCCCTCCTTTAGAGGGTAAAAAGCCCGCTTACCCCAGCGGCTTTTCTCACGTTTCTTCCCGGCTCCGGAGGGCGTGAGTCCTGCTGCTTGAGACCGCATCTCACGTCTGAGAGCCACAAGCCAGCAAAATACCAAGGGCCAGGTAACCAAACCTTGCTGCTTGAGACCGCTCCTCACGTCTGAGAGCCACAAGCCAGCAAGATACCTAGGGCCCTTCCCGTCCCAAACCCAGTCTCCAACCCGAACCCAGTCTCGAGAAAGATAAGCCAATTAGAACCTTACCCAGTGGGAGGGTTGAAACTCCATTTGTCCTTCTTTGTAGCCGCAGCCTCCAGGCCTTAGCCTTCTCCCGGATGGTGAGAGCTGAATTCAGCTGGGGCGCCAAGCCATACAGGAGAAGGCCAGGGGTCCAGAGGACAGGGCCCCCTCAAAAGAGGAATTCACCTCGGAGTATCCCGGCAAACCCCAAAAATGTTGCGACAAAGATCAGAAATAGGGTCAAACTCCACAGGGGATCCAAAAACTCATTCAGAACAAATGGAGTTTTAATTAATTTTAATTTAGAATCAATTTGGACCAGTCATTGCCCCCCATTCCTGACCAGAGAATGTGGCACTTAACCGCCTTTGTTCTCACCTTATATACATTTTTGGTTTCCATGGTAATAGATTGGAATGTCTAGGCCTGGCCATAGTTGTTTACCTTGCACCATGTGACCAGGTCGGCTCTGGCCATAATGATATATATACTTTAACAATTCAGGCAAGGAGAAGAATTCCAGGACAAAGTCAGAACTGCAAAGTTAACCCTTTACAACTCCTCCAGGATATTTCTCAAGACACATTTTGAGGCTTGTCTATCTTAAAATGTTGTGCTACACCTCCAACAAGATTAACACTATTGTGTTTCCCTTAGATATGTAGCAGTAATTGGCACTTTTGTAGACTCTAGTTACCTATCTCAAACATGGAACCCATCACAGGTGCTTCAAGTGGGCTTATCTGCTGACCCTGTGGTAAGATCCCAGCAAAGTTGGTAGTCTTTGGCCTGTGCCATGGCAAAGTTCAGTTGTGAAGCTGTTTGAAGGGCTTGTCGTGCTGGCTTTTCTCTTCATACTCTAACTTAAAAATATCAGAAACCTCCAAGTCATATCCATTTTGTGTGGTTGCATGAAAATTCTTTTTTTCAGAAAAAAAATGTAAATGTTACAGACTTTCAAAACAAGATGATAGGAAATTGACAGTGGTTATTATACTTCATATTGTCATCTTTAAATTTGCTGCTTGGAAAATCAGATATAGGCATGGAAAACTGATCGAACAATATAAGCCCTAGCTGCTCCTTTCAATGAACTAATAGAAGAAAGTAGTATAATTATTGTAACTATCTTCTGTGTGTATGTGTAATTTTTTTCTTTTCCTTCTTTTCTCCTTTACCCCATCCCAGGTATTCTTTCCTTTTGAACAGTTTCTTTCCTTTCACATTGTATGGGTATTTTTAATACACTTCCTGATGGTATTGGTTTACTTGTGAATCTCTGTGAACCATTTTAATGTCAGTTTTGAACTTCTTATAGTTTGCATTGATGGGGTCTTTGCTGCTGTCATCAGATCCACACCTAAGAAGATGATAGGCCATCTCAATGTCCAGGAGCTTCTCAAGCATTTCCATCTTGGTCTGCACACTATCTGTACTGTCCATCAGTGGGAGTTTCTCCTTCCTAGAAGCAATTTGAGACATCTTGGATCAAGCAATCCATGCTGCCTTGGGACCGTGTCTTTTGCCCCTCACTGAGGATGGTATGTGAGGCCTGGATCTGCATTTGCTCAACTTTTCCAAGGACATCCTCTGAGAGTTGCTGTCATACTCTTCCATCGCTTTCTTAAAAATTTTCACAATAGGGGTCATCCTAATGAGCTCAGACACTGGCTTGTAGAGCTTGGACTTGGTGCTGGGCTGGAGGAAGGCCTTTGTGGGGGTGCACTGCCATGAGGAAGCTGGTCTCAGGGTAAAATATACATTCCTAATTTTTGACTTTCAATTTCTTTAGGTAAGAGATTTTTCATAATTCCTTTGGGATCACCCTTTCCTTCTGAATGTGTGTCTGTGTCTTCACCATGCACTTAGTCTAGGGAGTGATCCCAGTACAGTAATAAGTACTGTTCTTCAAGCCAGCCGGTCTGAGAAGTCCTCAGGGTACAGAGGGCTCCAAGCACTGTGCCATCAATGACTCCCCAGAAGGCACTGCTGATTATTGATAATAAACAACTCTTTCAGGTCATTTCTCAAATAGACCTGAAGAGTCATTTCCAAGTAAGACAGAAAACCCAAAAATCACAAAGAAAAAGATTAATATATGATAATACATAAACATTAGATATATTAGCACTTCAATGCTCATTACAAGCAAATAAAAGATACATGATAGACTACATGGAAGTATTTTTAAGTCCGAGATGCAAGACAGGTTTAATTCCACACACATAGAAATCTTTCAAATTAATAAAGAAACGATCAACAAATAACGCTAGTTAAAATCATGGAAAATTTTTACCACCAAAGCACAGAATGCTTACACTTCAAGAATGAACATCTAAAAGATCTAATATTTTATGAAGAATATATAAAACATTTATGGTTGTTTAGATATTGCTTACTATATTGGTTGATTCAGAATTATTAGATTTCATTAACTTCTTTTTATTCCTCATTATTTTTCTTAAATTCCCCCATCTTCTCTCATTCCTATTCAAGCATTAGCAAACATTTTGTTTAAGTAGCAGTATAGAATGATATTGACTGCCACTGGTTGATTCTTATATAATTTTTCATTCTGATAAAAATAAATTATACTATTTATTACATTAAATTATATAAACAACTGTTACTGAGATGATTTAAAACCTGAACAAATCTCTCTCATACTTTTTCATACAGCAGGATATTATAATTATTTTTAATTGAATATTAAGTTTTTGATCTAAAATTTCTGAGAAAGTACTAAATTTATGGAAGCATTACTATTACCTGCTACTCTAATCTGTACTACCCTACAAGGAACACTCTTTTGACACCTGGAAACAAGGTCAGTCAAATGATATGAAGTTGTGAAGTATTTTCCCTTATTCCAATTTGCTTAATTTCTTGTCCCTGTTCTAATAAGTTTTCTGAATTATGCAGACAATGTCAAAGACTTGCTTCAGTTTAAAACAACACATATAATGGACACAAACACATACACTTACACACACACACACACACACGCACGCATTTCCTCCAAATTAATTCATGTTTTGTTGATAATTTGTATCAAAACCATATTTAGGAGCATGTTTCTTAATATATTTTTAGATCTTTAAATTAGTAATATTGATGTATACATCTTTTGTTGTATCTTCAAGATATTAGGAGGTAGCATCTAGAAATAAGGTAACAAATATATTTAAGAATTTATGTAGTTTATTAATTTTTTGGTCATTAGAAAATATATATTGGAAAAATTTTCATGTTGCCTTATTGTAAGAGACTTTTGGAAAACATGTTGATGATGTTTTTGTAACATCTCCACTTTTCATTAAAAGTAGCATAGTCATTTTTGGGGCGGGCTTGTTCAATTTTGTAATAATTTTCAAAATTATTAATTTTAACATGGTCAAATATATATCTACAACTTTGAATAATGGTCTTTTATCTTTTTTTATGTTATGCCTATAGCTATAGTCAACTTTTTCCACATTCATATTTTTAAAGCACTGTTATTTAAGACTCTCTAAGGCATCATGAAATGTTAGATGGGATTACAATGCTAATGATACTAAAAGATGAAAAAGACAAGACAAAGGAGAGAGGAAATATGTAGGGGTTGGATAAGACCCATGTTAATGCATGTTAGGAGCACACTGATGATGTTTCTTCATCTAATTGGATAGTTATATATTTTTGCAGAGTAAAACCATTTCTTTCACTTTTCAAACACACAAGGTGTGAGACTATTTTCATTAGTGGGATAAAACAGCATCATAAATTGTTTCTATTTCCATATTTCATGATAGGCTCCTGGGATGGTAAATAACATAGTTTTAGATATTTTTTCTTTCACATCACATTCTTATCCAGAAAATTATGTAGTTCTTCTCATAAGTAAAAAGGAATAAAGAGGGATAGACTCTATACATGTATTTTGAAATACTGACTCCAAATCACAGTTATGTAGAGGTGGAGTTGAAGCAAGAGGGTTGTTACAACTCTGAAGTGTTTGAACAAGGCTAATCTGTTTGAAAGAGTGAGAGATCAGAGTAAAGCTAAGGAATCAGGAAAGTTTAAGAAAGTGTGAAGTTATGGAAGTGAAAATCCAAGATACTTCTGGATGTGGCAGTTGCATGTAGTTTAGGTGATAGGTACTAGAAAAATACCAACAGGCTAAAACAATTATTATGAACTATTACAGTTTAAAGCACACATTCATATAAGGGATAATTTAAGGAACTGGAAAAATAAACAAACATAATTTTAACATTTGATATTATTTTACCAAGGAAGAATTATATTTTTATTATAATGTGGGTTCATTGTGAAAGAATTATTCATTTAGATTTAATCATTTCTTAAAATCTTGTTGTGGTAACATTGTTTGACATCTAAATCCCTAAAGGTCTTCAGGGAAAGGCCAAGTATCAGTGTGTATTATCTGTATGCTCGATTCTAGAACAATTCAATTTTATTCAAATTTCTAAGATTCTGTGAGCCTTATCTGCAATGGATCAATTTTCTCGCTCACTTTCCTTTATATAAAGAGGTAAAATTGTGCAGCTATAACTTTCTGGTCCAGAAGGAGACAAATGGACCTTTTTATTTTAAACTGAATCCCAGCACATCCTTTTTAATGCAGATAGATCAAACTAACAGGAATGAAATTTAACAGGAATGAAACGCTTTCATCTACCTCCACTGCTGTGGTGGTCACTAGGGTCTTCTCCACCATTAGTTTGAATACATTAATCTGTTTTAGGTCTCTCCTGGTGCTGCTGAAATCCCACTCTAACTGCACTAGACATTCCAATACACTTACAGGTGATTATCAGGGCCGTGTGCATGCACAGTGACTTGACGATACCAATCCATTCACAGTTAAAGATGAATTCCAGTAATTTGCATTTGGGGAGGTTTTTGTGATGATAACTTTCTAAAATATAAAAATTTAATATTTTGTAAACACATAAAGCAGAAGAGATTATTTTGTTTTCCTGTCTAGCTCAGAAAGAAATTTGTACATTGTAAAGTGGGAAGATAATTTAAATGTAAATCAAAAGTAAATTCATACATGCTCATGGAAAGTTTACATGAAAATATTTCCAGAAAGAAATAGTTTTAAAATTAATACAATGCTGATTCAAATTAATCATACCTTCTTTAGATTCATTGGGTCTTTATTACAAACACTAAATTTTTATATGCATTTAAAGTAGCAGAATTAATGATGGCTGATTTTATAGCCTTTATATTTGAAAGACCATGTGTTACTTGTACTAAATGTTAGACTGTTGAAAGTTTTAAACATATTGCCAATTATGTTCCTCCATAATTTAATAAGCCACTAGAGCAATCTGACAAAGAAAAGAAAATAGATTGTGTACTTGAGTCAATGAATTTAAATTGTTATTAACTGAGCAATTGTTTGCACCAATATGAAACACAAAGTCTTTTGGGAAGATATTATTCAAGTTCTTCATATACCTTCTCCCATTTCCTTCAGGTCTCCATATCTGTTCCATACAATGTTCTTTCTCCAGCTCACTCTAAGTACTTTGACAAATGTAACAAGTGATGCCATGTTTGAGAACAGTTACTTTGGTTTGAAAAATAAGTCATACAAAGTTGACTACGTCAAATCATCAATAAGGAGCAATAAATATAAAACATAAGAAATTGTAGGTTGCACTATTTATATATGATTTTTGGGGTGCCATTGAGGAGTTCTAAGTAGTTTTAATGTTTCTAGGATACTGGGGAAAGTAAGTTTTGTAGTGATGTTGCTGCCTGTATACTAATATTTTAAACTATTTAAAAATGAAATATAGATTCAGAAAATCACACAAATGAATCTATAGTTTAATTACCAAGGGAAAAGAGTGTTTTAATTACCCTCACACTCAACTGTCAGCTAGCCAGATAAAGAAATAAATCTTTGACATGAATTCTAAAAGCTCTTCATGTGGTCTTTTTCATTATAAATCCCCACCTGCTTATGTCTCTTACTTACTTGTCACTTTAAAAAATAGCAGACACTTGTAAATTAAAGCAGGAGAGGTCTTTTTTGGCTCACAGTTTGAAGAGGTTTCAGTCCATAGTCGCTTGGCTGCAAATCAGGACATTATGGGAGGGGGCATGGCAGAGGAGAAGGAACTCATGACATGGTGGCAAGAAGCAGAGAATTATCAAGGGAGGAAAGAAAGAAATAAGATTATTCTCTGCCATGACCTCATTGACCCACCTCCTACAACCAGCCCACTTGCCAACATCATGTTTAGCTATAAAGTCAACAGTGGATGAAACCACTACTGAGTATCACACCCCCATGACTCTATCACATCCTCAAACCTCCACCTGTGATTCCATGTGGCTTTGGAGGGCATCTAGATATAAACCATAATAACAGGTAACCATTATCTCCACTTTAAATACATTAGTTATATTTTTATAGAAGTAGATATTTTCTCCCTTCATAAAACAAACTTGTATCTCCATATACAATAGTTCAGTAAGTTTCTTGTATGAAAATACTATAAAATTGTAACCGTGAAACTGAGAACTTAAAATTATACCTTTTCTTTCTTTCTTCCTTTCTTCATTTCTTTCTACATGTTTAGAACATTTTGCTACTTTCCCTCTGGGTATGTGGTACATATATATGGAACACCTTTATGCTTTGAACATTCCCTTCTCCTCCCACCTTCCCTCTCACTCATTTTTGGTTCTATTTCCACTTGCAAAGGATCTATTTCCCTGTTTCCTCTTAACTATCTTTTATTTGTTTAATTTATAAATATTTTTAATTTCTCAAATAAGATAAACCAAATTGTACTTAATAGAGTCTTAAAATTTGTTGTCTTTCATTTAACATTGGGGTTTCAAGTAATTTAAGTCATTTTAAGTCTGACTTATTTCATTTAACATTATAGTTCCAAGTTGCATCCATTTTCTTAGAAATGAATAAAAATTATACATTTTAATGCCAGAATAATACTTCATTGTGCACACATAGAACATTTTGTTTACGCATTCATGTGCTCATGTACGTGCAGCCCTCTTACAAGATCTAACTATCATGAATTGTTTTGCTGTTAGTGTGGATATGCATGCATCATTGAGGTATGATGTCTTCAGTTATTTGGAAAAGGTATCTTGTATATCTTGTAGGGAAATACCTGGATTGTGGTGTGATGTGATGTTTTCAGTTCTGGAAAGATACCCAGAAGGATATAGATAGATAGATAGATAGATAGATAGATATAGATATATAGATATATAGATATATAGATATATAGATATATAGATATATAGATATAGATATATAGATATTTGGTACGGGGAATCAAACTCAGGACCTTGCAATTGCCAGGCAGGCGCTGGTGCCATTGAGCTATATCCCTGGCCCCTAGCTGGGTTAAGTAGGACCTCTAATCTTACTTTTTTTCTTTTTTAGGTTTCTCCACACTGTTTTCCACAGTGGTTGTACCAGTCTGTACTCTCACCAACAATGTTCCTTCTCCCTACAGCCTCCTCCAGCATTTGTTATTGGTTGAATTCTTGATGATAGCTACTCATTATGGGGTGAGATGGACTCTCACTGTTATTTTAATTTGCATTTCTCAAATGACTAATGATTTGGACCTTTTTTCATATTTTTATTTGCCATTTGCATTTCTTTCTCTGAGATGTGTATATTGATCTCAGACACCCATTTTTAGATTGTGTTTTTGAATTTTGTAGGCCTGAATTTTTGAATACTTTATATATTGTAGATAGAACTTCTTTGAGGGATGCTTGGCTAAAATTTTCCCAATTCATGGGTTTTACTTTTACTCTATTGGTGTTCTATTTTGATGTGCAAAAAGTTTCATAAAAATGAGATTCTAGTTGATTCTTTGAAGTATTTCCCATGCTGTTTGTGTTTTGTTCATGAGCTCGCTACCTCCCCATATGTCTTCAAGATTTTTACCTACTTTCTCTTCCGGTTGATTCAGTGTTTATCCTTTAATATTTAGATCTTTGATCCATTTTAAGTTTAGTTTAGTGCATGATGAGAGACATAGGTTTAGTTTTAGGGTTTGGCATATAGAAAGCCAGTTTTCCAGAACTGTTTATTAAAGAAGCTTTCTTCTATTGAACATTTGTTACCCCTTTGCTAAAGATAAGGTGGCTGAATATGTTTGTAGTTGTGTCTGCAACTTCTAATATGTTCCATTGATCTTCAAGTCTGTTGTTTTTGCCAGTACCAAGCTGATTTTATCACATGAATTTATCACAAGGTAGTATAATTTCACATCAGGGATTATGATGCCTTCTTCCTTTCCTTTGTTGCAGAGGGTTGCTTTTGCTATTCTGGGTCTCTTCTGGTTCCAGATGAATTTTAGGAATGTTTTCTCTAGATATGTGAGGTATACTAATGGTGTTTTAATTGGGATTGCATTCAATCTGTATAACAATTTTGAGAATATGGACATTTTTGCAATGTTAATTTTTCTTATTAATGAGCAAGGAATATCTTTCCATTTTCTGACATCCTCTTTGATCTCTTTATTCAGAGAACTGTGATTTTCACAGTATGATTCTTTTACTTCCTTTGTTTCATTGATTCCTAAGTATTTCATTTTGGGTGGTCCTGTCATGAAAGTTGTGATTTCCCTAATTTCTCATTGTGTTTCCTGTTGTTGTATAGTAATCTTACTGATTGTTAAGCGTTGACTTTGTGTCCAACTATGCTACTGAATTTGGTTATTAAAGCTAAGAGTATATTGGGGCAGTTTTTGATCACAGTAGTTTTATATAACCCTACATCAGCCATTTGTGGGCCATATACTTGCAAATTTTGACTATAAAACTCTTTTACATATAATGGCGATAGACATGGTCGTTCAGCTCAATTCAATTAGGTTTCCAACTTACTGAAAATTTTAACAGTAAGAATTTGTGAGATATTATATTTATCATAGTTGGAATTAGGGATATATAATATGGGTTATTTTGATTTTATTGCTTTTCCTTCTTCAGATACTTTAATTACTATTCAAAATGGATTTTAATCCCTAGCAACTACATCAACAGTCCAGAAAATTACAAGGACAAGGGGTATATTCTTTCAATTTAGAAATAATATTCACACTTTTGCACATTTATGGGCTAGAACCATGTCAATCTCCATATTTAACTGCAAAGTGATCTGAGTAATGTAATTTATATCCAGGGAAAGACATGTATGCATATTAAAATTTAGAACTCCATTATGAAGACCAGCAGAAGCCTCTAAAGCACACTGTCCCTTAGATAACATGCATAATTTTCTCTCATATCTTGAAAGAACTTCCTAAAATGAGACAATGAAACATTTTATCAAGTAACTCCATCCAGCTGAGAAGCCCATGTACTTACATGACTTCCCATTGATCTTGTCTAAAGAAGTCAACCACAAAATATCAAAGTGCAGTGTACGAAAAAAGATACTAGAAGTCACTGAAAGAAAATCCTCAGCATTTAGACAGTAATATTACCATAATATCTGCCTGCTTAAATTTTGTAAAATTTAAATGGATTAATTATAAAAGATATAAAAATAACGTTTGCTATCTTATGTGCACATTTTGGGGGATAATAGTTTGAAAATCAAATTGAATAAAGTTGTTTTCTTATCAATCACAAACATCAGAATAAAAAGTGTATGTTGCCCTGAATGTACAAAGACGAGGAAAAGAAAACCCACAGGGTTCATTGATTTTTGAGGCTAGTTTAGAAGCTAAAATAAAAGTTAGTTTCTATAATAAATATATTTTATCACAGCAAAGATTAAGAATAAAATATATATTTTCTATTTTGTGCAAATTATTAAGCCTAGACAACTAAATTTTAATATTTCCCAGAATGTTTTAAAATTGGAGTTGTACACACACAGATCTTAGATAAGTAACTGTTGTATATTTTCTGCAAATTTTTACTTGTGGGAAAATGTTGTCAAATTGTATAGGTCTCATGGAGACATTTTGTGTTCTTTCCAACTTGGATTTTGTTATGTGTAATAAAGTAATGGGGAATATATTTGGTTGACAATAACTGTTAAGGTCTTTTTTTACAGGTACGCAAGGCATTTATACAGAATTTTTGTGTGAAAACTAGGGAGAAAGTGACATTGTTCTCATCCTGTCTTCTTCCCCAGTCAATCAGAACAATGCAGCTGTCCTGATTTGGAGAATTTTATACTTAAAAAGTCAGAGGCTTTTAAACCAGACTTGTGGTTATTCATAGTTTGCAACATAAATTTTGCTCAGGACACGGGCCAGGTGACACATATTCATGTTATAGCTGTAATTTAACTTTAACACACTGATACAGATGTTTTTGTTTTTGTATTTTGAGATATTTTTGTGTTCGAAGGAGTCTCTGCTCACTGCATTATTGTATCGGATGTTCCTAAGACAGAGCTCTGTATTATTCAGAAAGAATGATCATCTACAAGGGCAGATGAAACTCTGGTGATAGCACAGACTGAAGAAAATTAGATCACCACTTGAAGTGGAAATTAATGTGGAGATTAATAAGTGAGATGAGTAGTTGATAGAGGTTGATATTTTTTTCAGATTTTGTTAAGCTGAAATTAATATAGTACATTCTTCTAGGCTGCTTAAGAATGTTTTACCATCAGTATGTGTAAAAGTGTCTATGTATTATTCAGGCAATAGTGAAGGAAATCTAGGGATTTTTGATGGCCATTGAAATTCCAATGAGATCTGTTATAAACATTTTAGTAGGTGAATAATCTTTATAATACCTGGATGGACTGTAAGTAGAATATTGATGCTAGCCAGAGTTCTAAATAAGATATTAATAGACAATTGCCTCTTCAAAGTGAATCTTATTTTCTACTGATTAGGGATCTGTAATTAATGACCAAACACAAAAAGAAAATAGATATCCCTAAAGAATAAGCATGCCTCAAAAATGAGTTCTAACAATCAGTAATATGTGAATTTGGCAGTAATTGGGAACCTCTATTTTTAAGATTAGGTATACCCCACCTTAATTCTATTATTATGCCCTAGATACAATTAGATTGGTAGAGTGTAGTTTTAGTCATTGTTTTTATATCTTTAAGACAATGCTTAATTGACTGTGTAATGTGTGGTTTTTTCTTGCAATTCCGCAGCAAATCTCTTATAAGCTATAAATTTTGAAGCAAGATTATTTGTTCCATCAATGATAAGAAATAGCACATTAGTAGCCATATCTTTCTTAAGTATACATATATATATATATATATATATATATATATATATATATATGAGAACTTGAAAATGTATATAGTTTTCTCAAACCTAAAAAGATTTAAGACATAAATCATATTAATTATAACCTCCTTAGGGTCAGAGGCTATATTATTTTTAATTATTGGGTACGTACCAATGGCTTTTCCAAAGAAAAATATTCTTCAATAATGTTAATTTGTTTTTAAAAGGAAATAGATATGTCTTCACGAGATTAACTTTATCTTTCTCTTTTTTCAATGGATTCACATAACTTTTCAAAGGTACCTCTAGAAAATGTTTCATTTTAGAACTGGTTTTGCAAATAATTAGTAAATTGTCAGCAAATTAATTCCCAAAGAAGTGGTGGGTCCTAAAATGGAAATATGGGAAAGGAGATGATAAAATAACAGATAAGAACATTTGAGATCATGAATAAAAAGAGAACTTTGGAACAAAAGAAGAAAGATACATATGCTAGTTTGATCAGTATTTTATTTTTTTAATTGTCTATTATTATTTTTTATTGACTTTACTTAATCACATCCTTTTTTAAATTTTATTTTACAGATAAAAGAATGGAGTTATATAAACCAGAATAGCACAAAAACAATAAAGGAGATACAAAATTATAGAGAAGATAGCAGGGAATTAGCACTGGATGCTGCATTACATAATGTTATCTTCACATTTGTTAACACAAAAACAATAAAGGAAATACAAAACTGTAGAGAAGATAGTAGGGAATTAGCACTGGATACTGCTACACTCATTTATTTAGTTGCAGGGATCCTTACCTCTTTCCAATCACTTTCTTCCTGAACATCAATCACATCAGTCTCAGTTCGGGCCTCAGCGAGCCTACCCAGGGGGCCCTCTGCCTAATGGCAAGTTTGTCAGCACTGCCCAGTTCACCTGAGGGAAGATACACACATGCTTAGTTATTCTTTCCCAAATCTTGATCAAATCCAAGCAGCTCGCTCTTACTTTTGTAGTTTTCAAAACTGTATTACTATAAATATTACAGCATCAAGTTTTTAGAGAATTCTAGTATCCACAAAAATAACAGCAGCTGAAGGGCAGATGGATGATATCAGTTTTCAATAATAAGTAATCATCATGCTGTTCCTCAAAATACTGCATTGCTTTAGATAAATTACATTATCAGTGATGTGTTAATGATATTGACATATGGTTAAAATAAGATGTAAGAGTTGCTGTAGTAAATCAAACCTCTGTTGGAATCAATTAAGGTTTACAGTGATAATGACAGTCATTTCCCAGAATAGCTTAACATTATCTTTTAAACACACATAATTTCTTTTAGAATTACATATCAATAGTTTAATCATTATTTTAGATTATGTTTTAGTGTATTGATGTTTTCAACATAAAGTAATATTTATTTACACAATTCAAATAAATCTTAGGATAGGTTTTTTCTCAAATGTTCTAAGTGAAGACAGACCTTCTGAATAGTCTTCAATTCTAATTTCATGTTTTGTATAATGGTTGCAAAAAGAAACCATTAGGTATTCAACCATAAGATTTTATATTTACAAATGTTCATACTGAACAGCAAATTCCATAAATTTTCATGTAGGTTCATTGCACCTCAGCACATTATGTTTTTTTTAATGTAGTTATTATTAAAATTTCTTCTGGAACAGTGTGTCTGAGTTTAAGTGGATGATTCTCTATCATTTGAACCTTTAGCTTTTTTCTTTCATGTTTTCAGTTAAATATATGCATGGATATCTATCCTCATAATTATATAGTATTACAAGGAAAGAAGGAAGACATGCTGTGGAAGAAATGTAATGGAATATCTCAATTATTGTTTTTCTCATAATTTTTACTGCACATTATTTATATATTATATGACTGAGTACTCCTATTTGTTGATATTTTTACATATAAGTCACACTGTTACCATAACTCATGCTAATACAGAGTGTAATTAAAATATCATAATTTCATTTTTGAAATTTACCATGTGGAGGACTTTCTGACAGTCCTATTCTTGAATAACCCATATCTGCCTTCACTGGAACTAACAAAGTAATACCGCAGGTCACGAATGCTGCTGTTCATGAACAATTTAGTTTTTGAACAGGAGCATTTAGCAAAATTATGCTCCTATTCTTAACTCCATATTGGGTGGTGAACAGCCTGCGGTCATCTTCCCTGTAGGAGTAGAGCTCAGCCAGTATCCCTGCTCTGACACGTGGTCATGGCTTCCGCTAGTTGAGGGGACCCTGCAGATAGATCTGTGCGCACTTGCTGTAAAGCTTTTACATGTGCTTTTCAGCACATACAGTACTGTACAGTAATAGTCAGTCTAGTGTGGCTCCTAAGAGAGTGCACAGCAAGCATCAGAGCCTCAAGGGAGGTGAAAAGAACAGACAGAGCAGCAGTGAAGGTAACAAGAAAGGGTAGAGCAAGAATGGTAAGAAGGTTTTGCCTGAAATAACCAACGAACTGAAGAAGGAAAGTGTGGATAAACATGAGAACGCTCTTTGCACGATTGACCTGGCCTCAGAGTACAGGATGGCAAAGTCAGCAATCTCGACTATTTTGAAGAATCAAAATACCATTAAAGGTGCTGATGTGGCAAAGGGCATAGTGATGTTAACTAAGGAGAGTCCCCAGTGCTGGAAGAGATGGAAAAACTTCAGCGTGGTTGAATGAGAAACAGCTGGCAGGTGATTGCATCAGTGAAGCTATAACCTATGAAAAAGCCAGGAAACTGCACAATGATTTACTGCAGGAAAACCCCCCCTCATGCACAAAAGGTGATTAATTTAAAGCCATTAGAAACTGGCTTGATCAGTTACACAAGAGAAGTGGAATCCACGGTGTGATAAGACATAGTGAGGCTCCCAGTTCTCACAAGGCCACTGAGGAAGCCTACAGGAAAGACTTCTCCGAGTTCACAAAGGCAGAAGAATACATCACTAAAAGGTGTTCAGCTGCGAGGAAATGGGGCTCTTCTGGAAGAAGATCCCGAACAGAACTGATACTACACAGGAGGATAAAGGGACAAAAAGATAAAAAGACAAAAAGAGAAAGGGACAAATGTTGGGACGAAAGCCTGTCAAGGGAAGAATGATCATTTTGCTCTGTGCAAATGCACGCATGGATCTGAAGATTAAGCCACTACTGGTGTACCATTTTCAGACCTCTCAAGCACTCAAGGAACAGAATGTGAGCCAGACCGAACTGCCTGTCATGTGAACCACCGATGTGAAAGCTTGGGCTACAAGGCAATTGTTCATGGATCGGCTGCATGAGTTGTTCCCACCCACTATTAAGAAATAACTTCCTGAAAAGCAACTGCCTGAAAGATGCCTCCTTCTGATGGATAGCGCCCCAGCATCCCACCAGGCTTGGTAGATGATATGGAGACTGAGTATGACTTCATAAATGTCAAGTTCCTCCTTGCCAACCCAACACCTCTTCTGCAGCCCATGGACCAGCAAGTGATCTGCAACTTCAAGCAGCTATACACAAAAGTGCTCTTCATCTGGTGTTTTAATTACTGCCATTGAAGAGATGTCTTTGACTGTGCAAGAGTTCTGGAAGAAACATTTCAATGTCCTCCACTGAATCGATGCCATTGACAAAGCCTGGAAAGATGTCATGTGCAGGACCTTAATCTCAGCCTGAGTAAACTGTGGGCAGAGTATGTCTCTGAATGTGATTTTGAAGGTTCTGATGCACAGGTAGTGGGGACAATTGTGTTCATGAGCAAGAGTAAGGGTCTGGACCTCGATGGTGCAGACATAGAGGAACATGTTAAAGACCATCATAAGGAGCTGATGATGGAAGAACTTGAAATCCATACTGAGCAGCAGAGGTGTTAATTGAGGAGCATCTATTGAGGAAAAAGAATACAAGGGCGAGCTTAGCAGTGATGTGATAAAATCCATTATAAAAAAATGGACGAGCACCAGGATTTTTTTGAGGAACATCACCTCATCATAACTATTGAACAGAGTGTTGAACCTGATCAACAATACTGTGGCCTGTCATTTCCAGAGAGTTATGAACTATAGGGAAAAACAAGTGACCTTAGATAGATTTTTCATCAAAAGTGACCCTGCAGCAAAGAAACAAAAAAGAGGAAACTCCTAAAGGAGATCAGCCAAATGTTCTTATGGGGGTTAGGACTCTCCCTCCAGATAATCAATTTTAAGTTACTATATTTCTTTTCTTTCAATTAAAAACACTAAAATTATTAAGACATGAACTTTCCATTCCAGACAATATGGGGGTCCATTAATTTTCATTTCCCTGCTAACCCCAACAAAATTTTAGATTATAATGCATACATCGCTCATAAGAAAAGAATGGAGAAAGTAAGTCAGAGTAAGCAGGAAGTATAAAAGCAAAAATAGATTTTAAAAAACTTTAGATTTCAATTCAACTACAAGATATTGTTGATGATAACACCAAATACCATTTCAAGGGGTTGTGTGTTGGACACTGCTTCCTACTGTGCTGGAAACTGGTTGATATTTATTTGCCTCGGAGATGACTAGTACACAAACTGTTGGTGTGGTAGTGTATTCTTGTTGCTTTTAAATGATTCACCAGAAAATACAAACAAATGCATAGGGGGTAGGGGGAGAGGAAAGCATGGAGAGAGAGAGAAAGCGAGAGAGAGAGAGAATGAACTTTTATTGCTGCTGCCAAGCTTTTAGCTGAACACAGCTGCATAAGCACAATAGCAGAGAGGGAACCACTCTGAGTAATTCTTAGATAGTTATTATACAGAATGACCCCATGTCAGGTCAGTGCAAATAAGGAAAAGCTTGGCTGGTCCTCACCTAGTAAGCTATAAAACACATCCAATGGTGCCTCTCAAGTGTGTGATAAAAGCGCATCTTCACTGCCGCCAGCAATATTGTCCCTGACCTCAAAGCATTACTGGAGAGAGACCCATTGAACATTTTAATTTCTACATAAACTGCTGATCATGATGGTTTAGACATGCCAGATGGCAGCAGGAGTGATAAATGATGTTGATGTCTCAGGAGAAATGAGCTACTAAAATTATATTATATTCAGCTGCAATTTTAAAACTTGCCATATAATTGAAAGCATCATTCCATAGCAAAACATTGCACTTCTTTACTTAATGGAAACAGAGGAAGGTACTCCTGTGTGCATTTTTTTTGTGCTATTTCTTGGACATCAGCCTGGTGAGGTCACCATATAGGGAGGGTTGCACCTGTATGTTTTCAAACATGCCTGTCATAAACCCTGGAGTTGAGAACAAAGGTGGAAAGATCAATGAAATATGAACATATTGTCAGTCTCATTCAAATGCAATTGAAAGGCCAATTGTAATAAAACCACTTAATAAAGCAAGAAACATTCTATGAGAAATGCTGAAATGGTTTCTCCGTAAATTAGTATTACTTAAATTGTGATGCTCCGTTATTTAAGTTTCTTGTTATTCTAATGAAAGGCTACCAAGTACACCCTCAATCTTAAATGAATGAGGTGAGATATTGTCTTACTTTCCTTGTCCCTGGGACACAACAGCCAACGCCAACCTCCGAAAGGAAGTGAAGTTTGTTTGGGCTCATGCTTCCTCTCTGCGGTCAGCTGGCACCAGGACAGAACCTTATGACAAATGGGCATAGCACAAGAAAACTGTTTACTATGTGGGTGGAAGGAAAGGAGGAGGAAGAGGGAGAGAAAGCAGAGAGAGAGAGAGAGAGAGAGACAGAGGCAGGAACAGTCAGAGACAGAGACAAGGGCAAGGACCAGGTAGGGAAGATGAGCCCCACATGCCCATCAAGTCATGCCACTTTAAAATTCACCTCTTTTTCCTTGTCCTTTTGCTTTTAGACAGGGTCTCACTGTGTAGTTCTCGCTGGCCTTGAGCTCACTTTGTAATCCACGCTGGTTTCGAACTCGCAAGGATCCTCCTGCCTCAGCCTCCTCAGGGCTGGTATTACAGGCAGGCGCCACCATGACTGGCTAAAACTCACCTCTTTTTTAATGGATCCTAGCCCTAACAGCATGAACACTTTGGGGGTAATTCTTGATCAAAACCATATCAGGTATTTTATATGTTTTCTTTTGTTTAGATGGAGGAATTTACTTGAAAGTATTCAGCGGCTGGAATTGCTATTTAATTTTACTTCTCCTTTCAATGTGTATGTATAGAAGGGACTTCTTCCTCCAACTTCCTCTCTGACCCCCCACCATCCCTTATCACAAATGTAAGTAGTCCTTCCAGCTTAGCACAGTGAGTACACTGGTTGCTTGTCCATGGAGCCAAGCTTGTGAGTGCTCCCCTAAGATAATTTGCACAGTGTTATGGCTTATGTGGACTTACTAGATTCAAAGCATTATGTTAGCCAGTCTAAGTTTATAAGCCTCAATTTTCATTTTAGTCAAAAGAAAGATTACAGGTTCTAAAATACCAGTCATCATTTTTCTATTCAGTAACATTGAAATGTCTACCTATTAGTTAAACTATTACTCCCTTTAATATTAATAGGGCAGGTCTTTTTGAGGAATGACAGTAATGGCAATAATAACATTTAGCATGCATTAAACAGCAAAGCTCATAATCAGCCCTAACAGTGTCGTTTGACTCTGCCCAGGCAATTAATAAGGTATCTTGAGTACTGGCTAAAAAGGAACCCAAGTCTGAGAAATACGGGTGCAAAGCTGTGTTAGGAATGACAAAGCCCTTACTCAGTTCAGAGTTGTTCCCTCTGCTCTTTGTTCCCTAGGCTGTGACTGAATCTTACTGCACATTCCTGAGAGGATAAGTCTTCCTTGGGGGTTCATCCTGGCTGCTGATGTTCACCTCTATCGCACCACGGCCTAATTGATATGAATCATGTGGATGAACAGGGTTACTGAAATGAATGAAGAGGTATCTCAAATTTCAATAACTGAATCCAAAGAAGGATCAGTTCATCTTTGGAAATATCATTTAAAACTGCTCAGAAAACAGCTAGAGAATCCTTGCAGCTGGAAACCAGCACACCTGAAGACTTGGTAAAGGTTAGCAAGAGTTGCGCACTACAAGGTGTTTCAGGACTGGATGTAGCAGTATAGCCTTCCAGGTGTCTGTGCTGTATGTTTAAGTGGAGAAGTTTTAAAAAATTCATTGAGAATGTTATAGAATTAACTTTCAATAATTAGATATTCCCAGAAGTTCAAGACTTATTTTTTAGTGACTCCCTTAAAAACTAAATACTGTGGTTGCTAAAGTAACACTTTATCCGACTATGTGCCAACTTTTATTTACCCTTCACCTGTTGCTGTACACTTAGGTAGATTCTGTAACATAAGGAGAGTGAATCATGCCACAAAGAATATGAGCATGAAAAACTTAAAGTGCTAATTTCACATCATTTGGGTGAACACAGAAGAGGGATTGTGGAATCATATGGAAATACTATTTTTAGATTTTTGAGAAACTTCCATATATTTTTCAATAGTGTTACACTCAGTTTTATTCACATCAGCCATATACAAAGAGAGAAGCTTAGTTTTATAGGAATCTTTCAGTAATCAGCTGAAGTTTTAAAGAAATAGGTGAATATCACTTTTTGGCCTTTTGGCTAAGATCAAGTGTAAATAAATAGGTGATCGGTTACGTATTTTATTGGTTTATCTGTCTCAAGTTCCTTCTAGATTGAATGAAGAACTCTAGTGGATCTTTTGGAAATGTAAGAGAATTTGGTATAGCAGTGAAAAGATTGATATGATTATATTAAATTAAAATGAATACATATATACATATGTATATATAATACAATTTTATAACTTTTCAATTTTCTTTTTTACTTCATTTTTTTTCTACTTCAGGATCATTAACTACATTGGAGTAAAAAGAACACACCCAGGCCTAGAAATTCAGTGACTGAGATGCATATAATAGATTTTTAGTGGCTGTGAAAGATTAACATACTATGCAAAAGACTAAGTCTCAGACAGCATAAATATAATTTGAGAAAGATCAACCGTATTTACTACCAGAAAGAAATGGGAGCAACCATATAGAAATATTAAAGTGCTGCAAAATGCTATACTATTAATTCAGATTTAAGGTAGATTTAAATATACACACACACACACATAATTTTTTGCTTACATCAAAAATAGTGAAATGCTTTTGTGGTTATTTACAAGCAGAATATTTATTTTTTGAATCACAGTATTTAATCCCAATATGAGGAAATAGCTTACATATTTTTTCTTATTAAACCTAAAGTGAATATCTGTTGTTAAAGACTTTCATATTTGAGCATTTTAAATGAGAAAATAGCATGGAAATCAGTCTTTTAAAATGGTTTCCTTCAAAATATACAGATAGGATATCTTGAATAAAAATCAACTGATTTGTGCTTTAATTCTAGCTTCTGCTTTCCTATAGCTTAATGAGAAATTTCTCTAAAACAATATGTATTTATTAAGTATCAGCACATTTTTGGGGTGTGTGTTGCAAGCATCCCTCTAACTAATCATTTTGTACTGTACTTCAGGTCATTTTTATTTTTTTGTAACTTGTCACACAGGTAAACCTGCCCCTACCACAATTCTTAGAGGTATAGCAAATGTGAAATTATCTGTTAATAACTATGTCCTTTCTGAGACAGGATGAAATATTAATCTACAGTAATATTGCTTGACTAAATAAAATTAATATTTTTACTCAAGAATACTTGAGTAAGTAAAATATTTTATTACATTTCTTATTAATAAAAAATAAGGAATTTTATGAAGGATTTCTATTTCTGTGTACTTGAGATCTCCTATTTATTTCAGATGTTATTTCCTTATTCATTTTGTAGAATTCAAGACTCTTCAATGTACCAAAATGCCGAATTTTTTTGTTATTTTTCCTCCTTGATTTCAGCACAACGAGTATATCCTGATTTCTACAAATGGTGGCATGTTTGGTTGGATACTTTGTAAGCATAAGAACTTCCCAGTAGAAAAAGTAAAACCATGTTATAACTTTTTTATCCTCTTTTCTTTTAGGTTTTCATGGTAGCTTTTATTCATTTTAGTATACAAAACTAATTATGCATAGCTTCTGATGTCTGCACATTTGAGTGTAAGTGTTGATGACTTTTTAGTTGTAGACAACCTTTGTGTGAAAGGTTATATAATGTTCATTCCTAAAGACATATATGTTCATAAATGTTGTCTCTTCACAGGGTAAAGGGAAGGTTTGTTTCAGGGTAGTAAAAAAACAGACATATATATTTTACTCTGAGAAAAACTTTGAGCATGTTTGCCTCTTTTCCAGTGAAAAGGCAAAATATGACTCCTGATCTGTTAAGTGTCAAATGTTCCAAGTTTGTGGTCCTACATAGGGGACTATGTCTGCAAAGCAAGGGAAGAAGTTCGGAGAGCACTACTGGAAAGAAAGAGAGAAGAAGAGTTCTTCTCTTCAGGGGTCCTGAATGGGGTGGGCACTGAGGCTCTTTGTCAAAGGTAATTTATATAGCACAGTGTGGATCGAGCTACAGTCAACCTATAGAATATAAAGTGCAGCTGCTTAGCTGATATTGATCTAATGGGGAAATGAGTCATGTGGCGGGGGCACATGGAAGGAACAAAGGCATTTTGCGGGGAGAGTTGGGTTCAGGTGCTTTGGGCACCCACCTCAGGGACTGATGCCTATCTGAAGAGACCAGACCAGATGGTGCTAATTACAGTATAATCTCAAGTCATTATTTATCCCTTAGGGAGACGTGCAGGCCTGGCCAATGCATCTTTATGTTGAGGCCTGGCCTTCTACAGCCACAGTGTAGATGTCTTTATCTTTGTATTGAATTCTTTTTGAGAGCCCAGTACCTCTCTGACGTATGCCAATTTTTACCTAACCCAGCTGCCTATAATTCTAGGAGAGGACATTTCCTAAGCTCAGTTTTTGCGCTATGGTACAGGTCCCCTTGCAGATACAGCATTCACTTTGGGTCTCTGTGAACACCCTGTGAGTGCTGGGGAATAAGAGGAGCTCATATGAAATAAAACTGAGGCTGCCTTCTGTGCCATTAGTTATGAAATCCTTTATTCTGTGATCCTGAATTGTCCTGTATTCCACCATCTTTTATGATACTAAAGCAGACTAACTTGTTAGTGGGTAAAATCTCACACTCAATGTTTTGACACTTTCACCAGTATACTAGTCTCTGAAACAATGCTAACATAAAAACGCAATGTATAAAAAGGACATGGAGCAAAATTTGAAAGTAAAATTTAGTAAATGAAAATGGAACATGATTTAATGATAAACTGTTAAAATGAAGGATACATTTTGAAACATATAAACCGGACAATTTGTTATCAGATAAATAAATTTAAAAGTAGAGAAAATCAAGCAAGCGTTAAGCGGCATAAAACAGTACAAGCAAGTATCCTAATTTCTAATCTGATTCTTTCCAAGGCTATATTATTAAAATGTCAGCTTTCTCCTAAAAAATAATGATGACTACAATTATTTGCCAGTCCTCTGACTTAGAAAAGTCTAATTTTCTATCCCTGAGTCTGGCTGATATTAGTAACTTATTTAATCAAGAAAATGTGAAAATACAGCTCTAAAGAACCTGTAAGATTAAATCAAATCCTGAGTATCTCAAAATACTTGATCAAGGATCTCTGATTTAACATCACAGATGTGTGATGATGTACACAATCATGTGGAGACGTCTAAAAATACACAGGGAGCTGAGCTCGGCTATCCAGCCTGTCCTCCAAGATATCAGATAAGTGAATAAAACCGCTTGTCCCTCATCACCATGAAGGGACATCATTCAGCATTATATTTTGTTTAGAATTTGCAATGTTGAGAATCAAATGCAGGGCCTCATGCACGCTAGGCAATTACTCTACCATTGTGTTGCCCCCCAACCCAACAGCGTGATATTGGAAATACCTGTCACAAAAGCTGGTTATGTAACTAAGCTGAATCGCATCAGCTTCCTTACATAGTATTGTGAAATATTACTCTGCTAATGTAGTGAATGTTATTGATTTTTTAATTATAAAGCATCTTTTGATTCCTAGGATGATCATATTTGTCAAAAAGAATTACTGTTTTATCTATTGCTATAGAGATAGCTAGGTTCATTAAGGTTAATTTAATTGTAATCTCTTGGGCTGGGGATATAGCTCAGTGGAATAAGCGCTTGCCTAGCAAGCTCAGGGTCTTGAGTTCGATCCCCAGTACTGCAAAAAAAAAAAAAATTGTAATCTCTTTACTTGGAATAATCTTGTCAAGATTTACAGTAATAATTAAAATAAAACATTCTAGGAATGGGTACTTCACATTACCTCATATTACTATAAGAGTATTCTTGGGTATTTTCCATCTCAAATATTTAGTAATATTCACTCAGACAGCCCAATGAGCCTGGAGTTTTCCTGGTGGAAAGTATTTTATTTGTGGAATTCATTTTTTTAATCAATTACCTTAGGGGATGTAGAGATTTGGTAATGAATGACTTTGTTACAGATATTATAGATGTAAAATAACTACCCTCTAAGAAAATTCACAGTAAAGTATTGGCAATGCTTCTGTGAGCAGAGTGATAGAAGAAATAATTGAGCTTGGCAGAATGACAAATAATTCCTGTAGATGAGAGACTAATTATTGTTTCAAAATTTTGCTAGTCGGTAATAATTTCCCAGTGTTTTAACTAAAGAACACGCCTGATACAATTTTTCTTTCACTTGCAGTACAGAAAGATTGAAAGACTTATTGATCACTTCCGTTCAATAATATGAAGAATTGACAAACGTATATATCACCCTAATTACTATTATTTAGAATATATGATTTATTGAGCAATGCTACTTTAACATTAAAATATTTCGTGCAACCTTCACACAATTGGTCCAGTTCTTCAAATTTTCTATGTACTGTCATTTATTGTCATGTCCTAATTATGTTCATTTGTGTTTCATTCTAAAGTTCAGTCAATCTGACTAGAATAAATTGTACTTTCATGGGAGTGGGAGTAGGTAATTCTCATAAATTAACCGGTCCTTAGGTACCACCAACTGAGTTAAGTGTCTCCATGGGTCAATCTGACAGCAATCATTTAGTTATTTTCAAAAATCTACACCTTACAATTGGAATTTGAGATTCAGATAATATAGAGATTTGCTCAATCCCTACAACTGGTAGACGAGAGAATCCATATTTCTATCTAGGCTTGATTGGATTCAAAATGTGTTTGTCTTCAGAGTAAATGGTATTGCTTTTTTACATATTTTGTCCTTCTGCAGTGACATTAACATGATATTCACAGGCAATGAATTGATAAAACATCACTGGCATTGGAGAATGTGTCCCCATCATGTCTTTGTAGTATTAAACTATTATTTGTAAAGTAATTTAAATGTTATACTTTTGTTATATTAGAGTTCATTCTTGAAGAAAAAGCCTATTTGCTAAGATGCTGAACAACATAGAAACAAGTTCTATAGATCTGCTTTATGTAACTAAAAACTCAAGGGCAACTGTTCAACATGGGTACATAATAGAATATATCAAAAATGATTTAGTATTATTTCAAGTTTTAAATGAGTAAGAAAGTTAGAAATTATTTTTACTTTTACTTTTTTTGTTTTTAAAGTTGTTCTTTGCACTTCAGTGTTAGTTCTCAAATTCACAATAAAAATTAAGTGTATTTCCTTTGAAACGCTAAACCCACTTTATCAAATTTGATTAAGCAATGTCAATATCCTTTCTTAATTGATTTCTGGGTTTCAACAGAGAAATAAATTTGCATAAAATTAGTTGATACTTTCAAATGCAGATGTGGCCACTTTGAGATTTTATTATATATTTAATTTATGACTGATACTAACTCAGATATTCTAAGAATAAAATCATGACAAGGTTATTTTTAGAAAAAAAATGAAAGACATGATCCAGATGAATACGAACAGGAATTGATAGAATTTGAAGTAGATTAACAGGGGCTGGGGATATAGTTCAGTGGAATAAGTGCTTGCCTAGCAAGCGCTGGGTCCTGAGTTCGATCCCCAGTACCGCAAAAAAAAAAAAAAAAATGAAGTAGATTAACAAATCTTTTGTTACACAGTGTTGCTCCTATGAAATATTTAAGAAAAATAATATGTTATTCTGAGTGTCAGGAACCTTCAGATCAAAACATCCTATGTGGTATTTAATGGAAAGCTGCTGTTTTAATATGACATTCTTTTTGCTTGCTCTTATACATACGTAACTTTAATATAAAATCCAAATATTGATTAAATCCAATTATAGTTTTTGTCATCTACAGATTTGCAATTTAGATTGGGAAAAATTATGGAACCCAGCAGGTTGGCATAACTTGGATTTTTGTATAACTGTAGGACACTCAAAGTGATCTACATTATTAATTCAGTATCTTTCAAAAATCTATCATTGTACTTCGCTGAAAAAGAAACACTGAGTGGTTACATTTGTAGGAAAGTGCAAAAGATCTCAAATAATCAAAGGAACATTGGGCAAAAAGTAACTAATTAGGATGCTTCACATTTCAAAATATAGAAGTATAGTAATAAAAACTATATAATGTTTGCACATAACCAAACACATTGATCAACTGAACAGGACAGAGAGACTATAAATAAACAAATTCATTTAATTTTATCTTTAATTAACTTTAATTTTAACAAATTCATTTTAATTTTCAACAAAGATGCCAAGAGCATACCATGGGAAAAAGACAATCTCTTTCCAAAAAAGTTACTCTGCTGAAGAAAAACTGAAACTAGGTATTTCTGTGCAAGCTAGTACAATAAAAACTTTTATCTTCCACCATACATAAAAATGAATTCAAAATATATTAAAGACTTAAAAGTAGGAGTCAAAAGTCTAAAGCTAATAGAAGAAAGCAAACAGAAATCCTTTTGACAGAGGTCTAGGTAATGATTTTACATATGATCCCCAAAAAGGAAAAAATAGAGTGAAAAGAAAATCTGTGTTTTGAGATAATATAATTGCAAAGCATCATTTGATAAGCATATGACCTCCAAAATGTGGAAGAAACTTTGCATAAGAAGAAAGCAACAACTCGACTAAAAATATCCAAGGACCTGAATAGAGACCTTTTTAAGAAGAAATTATGCAAATGCCTAACAAACAGGAAAATAAAAAGATTCAACATTCCTA
Source organism: Dinomys branickii (assembly GCA_004027595.1). Classification (NCBI taxonomy): domain Eukaryota; kingdom Metazoa; phylum Chordata; class Mammalia; order Rodentia; family Dinomyidae; genus Dinomys; species Dinomys branickii. The sequence continues at coordinate 58,120 of PVLD010002957.1, forward strand.
ATCATGATAGAAATGAAAATTAAAACCACAGTGAGATGCTGCCTAATACGTCTTAAAGTGGCTGTTATAAAAAAGACAAAAGATAACAAGTGTTATTGTCTGTGTGGAGAAAATAACAATCTTCGTACACTGTTGGTGAGAATGTAAATTAGCACAACCAATATGGAAAACAGTATGGAAGATTTTTTTAAATTAAAAATAGAACTACTGTATGATCCAGTAATCTTACTTCTGTGTTTACATCTAACGGAATGGAATGCTTGAGCTGTATTTCCTTTCCCTTGTTCATTACAGAATTATTCACAATAACCAGCACGTGAAAGCAAAATAATACCCATCTAGATTCCATACTCTTAAGTGAAATAAATCAGATACACGTGTAAATATCGCATTCTTTCCCTGGTGTGAGAAACTGAAAGTATAAATGAAGCTCGAAATGTATAACAGATGCTGTGAAACAGGGAGAAAATATTCAAACAGGAAGCAGTCCAGGGAGGGGGAGGGGGAAAGGAGGGAAGGGAAAAGGAAAAAGAGAGGGAAGATGAAATGGAAACAAGGCTTTTGTAAATGAGCAAGCAAGGGGCGGTGGGAAGGCGGGGAGGGCAATGGGAGAAAAAGTAAGAATCAAGACGTACCCTGTACAGGCAGGAACTCAATACGGTGAATGCCACCGTTGCGTGCATCGAAACTGTAGCGGTAAACTTAATTAAAAACAATGAGTAAAGGAGTAAGGAAAACATGTATGCACAATGGAAGGCTCTTCAGCCCTTAAGGGAAAAAAAAGTCCGTAACTTACAACAATGTAAGTGAACCTAGAGGATATTGTGCTAAATATACTGAAACAGAAACAAAGGCAAATTTCACCTGAACTCATTTTGGGAATTTTTAAAAGTCAAATTGTACAAGTACAGAGCACAGCGCTTGTTAGCAAAGGCTGAGGTAGAGGAGGCGGGAAAGACAACACTTTGATTAGGGTAGAAAGCTTCAGAGATGAGAACTAAGTTTTAGTGATCTATTGCATAGCATGATGATTGTCATTAATAATATTGTATTATAGATTTCAAAATTAGTAAGAGTAAATTTTTGTATGTTCTCACCTCAAAGAAATTAAAAGTATGTGACATAATAGGTATATTTGTTAATGTGGTTTAATAAGGGTACAATTTACGTGTATGTTGTAGGGACAGATTGTCATAAATATACACACTAGTAATTTACCAGTGAAAAATAAAATATGGTAAATAGTTTAAAAGTATTCAACGTGGTATAATTGAGTCAAGGGGACTTCCCATTACACACAGTCACACACAGTACAAATATTTACTGCTGCCTCTTTAGGAACTTCACATATTTAGTAGTACTTCTGTGCTTTTTCAGTTTTTCTACCGTGAACATGTATTAGTTTACTCATTCAAATATTTTTAATCAGTTGCTTTAAATATCATATATATGGTCAGTCGCTAAAAGGAGAGGCTCCAGTTTCAAGACAGTATTTCAGATTAATGTTGACTATGTAGCAACTGCATATGAAAGACAGAATGAAAACCAGGATTTTACATAGAAAAGCTGAAGAAAATTTGTGCCAAGGACAGGCTACATACTGTCTAATATAAATATTTGAGCAGTTATTTCAACTGACCTACTATACAAATCAAAGAATAAAGCACAGCCACTATGACATGTGGTTCACTAAAATTTTATCTACTTCATTATTTTTTTATTTTAAAAGTAAAAGCACAAAACATATTAACAAACAGACACAAAGTAGCATAAGAAATAGTACAATCAAAGCTGATTTACAGACAAGGTGACATGGACTCAACAATGGTTGTTGCTTTACCTACTGATATCTTCGAAGTGTATATTCATGAACACAGATATAGACATGTGAAATTGGTCAAACAATTTATCTACTTTAAAGCAACTGAAAATTGGAAATCTGTATCAACTCTTGATAAATCAGGAACCTAGAAAGCTATCTGAAGTCCAAATGATTATCTTCTGTGCAGGTTTTACAAAAGGCAACAATAAATAATAGCATACTATTTTGTTTTAGCATCAACACAGATAACAATGTTAGATTGATTGAAGGCCCAGTATGATGGATGCTTTTCCTTCACTAAATAATGAGCTCCCTGTACATGACTATGTTCACTCACTTTTCCATAGTTGAATTTTCTGAGGCTCACATAGTCCCCCAAATTTTATGACTATGCAACAATTGGGAGATTTCAGTTCTGAGCTCTACACCTACCTAGAAAGTGCAGGCAGCAAAGGGCGTTCTCACATCCTGGGACAACTACTCTCCCTCTAGGCACAAAGGAGAGCTCTGCTGTCTTTTGAAACCCTATTGCCTGACGTAGACTGGAAGATTGTTGTCAACTTTTATCACCGAGGCAGTAGCATTCCTTTGCTGTGAAACACTTTAAACGTTAATTTGGGTGTTTTATTTTCATAAGGCCTATCATTCTTTAATTTGTAATAGTTGGATATTGTCTTGGGGAAAAATTAAAGATTTCATCTAGTTTTAGGGAGTTGTGTTTGAACTATTTAAGGTCCCTCTATAGGAAATTCTTAGAAAAATGGAGCTAGTTCTATACCTGAATCCATAGACAATGGGCAGATGTACATTAAATCCACTCTTAGTGAACATGCTCCAATGAATATGCTGCTTGATAGCATAAATAAAATAGGGTGGCCATAGAAAGATAGAATGAGCTAAAAAATAAGCTGCCCTGCCATTTCTCATCGTTTCTCAGTACAGTCTTCCTTATAAAGATGCCTGTTAAAGATGTTCCTTACAAAGATGCCTGTTTTCTAAATTATAGTGGGGTTGCTATGGTGACACACACTTTATAAATCATGTACAGAGGCTGGCTTCATTCCCACTGTGCCCTGAAATAATAAAGAAGATTATTAAAGGTGGAGTCACAAGAGTCTGAAAAGGAGTCTGGTGAGAGTGGAAAAACAAAGGCGTTAGACATTAAAAGCAGAATTTCAAAAGATCCCATGAAGATCTCATTAAGTATTTGTGGTAGCCTTGGGGTCATTCCATGATATTTTGGACAGCTTTCAGAGTCTTTCCTGAGAGATAAAGTGTTGATGATTGATGATGAATTGCTCACTGATATTTGACAGCGCTGACAGTTTACTTGTGTGATTTGGGATTATTTTCCCTCACAAGAGATGAGTAGGTTAGAATCTCTGTGTTAGAATTTCAAACACTGTGTATTCCCTGAAGGAGAGCATGCCTTCCACATTTTCTTTCAATTTTTAACATTTTAAAGTCATGTATAGTCCATTTTTATTTCTCAGAAAGTAAAAAGAAATATTTTCCCCCTGCTTTGTAGTCAAAATTATTCTGACTGACACAGCCAGACATGACCCACTCAGGAATTATATAACATGTCATCATTTCAAAAGTAATTTTCTTTCATACACACATTTGCCTCCAGTCCATGTTTTTGTTTTTCACTGTTCTCACCAGAAGAGAAAGTTTCATATGGCAGCTGTTAGATCCATTCTACTGGGACACACTGAAAAGCATTACAGTAGAGACCTTAGAAAATTAATAGCAGAGTTGTCCTTTATCAAGAGTGAATCAGAGGGGCTCCCATGCAATTATGATTACTTCAGCCAGGACAGAGGTCTCTTGCAAAAGACATTTTAATTGGCTGGTTCTGTTATAGTTGTATATTCTATCACTGTCCTTCTACATTGTGAAGTAAAGGTTGCCAGTACATTTATAAAAATCAACAGAGTTAACCAAAATGTAAATTAAGATATCACAGGGATTTCTAGAGTAACGTGATCATAGTAAAGCCAGGACTGACTTGTTAATTCACAGAGTTGAGTGAGTAGCATGAATTACCATCTGAATGGAAGCAATCCCACTACATGGAGGACGGCAAATAGCATAAAAATGCAACCTAGCAGGAGCAGCAATCCCGGAATCCCACCTGCACTTGATGTGCAGGTAATGAATGATGATTCTCCTAATGGGTCAGTTCTCTATTTACAAAGGGAAGAGACAGTCACTACCAGCTTCAGTAGTGTCAGTCCCTGATGGCGAGGGGTCTCACCTCTCAGCTGACTCAGGGAGAGGTGCTATACCCATCTCCCAACTTGCTATCTGGGTAAAAATAATCCATTTATTGTACACTGGAGGTGGATGAGTGGTGGAGTTGTTAGGTGTCATATGATACACATAAATGAGGCAGGAAAAAGAGTACGGATTGAGTCAGAATACAAAAACGATATTTGACACAAGGCAATAAGCCTACCAATATCTTTGAAGGGTCTGTATTTCCTGGACTCATTCCTTTTTTAAATGCTTTTCTTCATTTTAACGAGAAAAAATAACAAATTGACAATGACTAAGACAAAAACAATAAAAACAATACCAGATTTCAAAACGAGACAATAGGAATGAACAATGGTTGTTATATATTGTTAGCTTCAACGAAGTGGCTCAGAATACCAGGTGTAAGAATGCAAGATTCATCCAATAAATAACTAAGCAAAGGTAAAAAGATCACAGAGATGTGACTACTGTTATCAACAGTCCACACCTTGAATATCATTTCACCAACAAATCAGCTGATGAAGTATGTTAAATTTCACACTACCATTGCCCATCACAGATTTGGAGGAGGATCTAGACCCATTACGGGCCCTGAATGATGTACATGGATATGTTTTGCTCTCTAAGCCTCCCTGCCACTTTGACACAATACAAGGGTCATCATTAGGAGAACAGACTCAGGACGACCAGGCATCCCAAGAGCATGGTCCTCAACTGGTCCCCAACTCAAAGTGGATTAAGGTAATAAAGAAATCAAACAATGAATATCAAGAGGACTACAGCTGCACAAGGGATAACTATACTGCCTGAACTTTGATCTTTACTCATTTGATGGTCACTTTCTTCAAAGCCAACAAGAGATGTTCACAATAGCACAAACTCTTCCTGTTCCTTCAGCAGAAGGACCACTAGGTTATCCAGCTGCACCTCAGAGGGAAAATTTAGTGAGTACCGTTGGCCGACAGTGATTTGTGGAAGGTGTGAGTAGTTGCGTAGCAGCCAGAGCGTTACAATGGGATAGAAGCACAAGAAAGACTTCAGCCCAGGATGATGAATGCAGAATTATTCATGTTTTCCTCATTATACCAGATGTGCTGATCCATTTCAGGATGTTTTACCATTGCAAGATTTCTCGAGCAATGAGAATAGATTAATGTCGCAAATGTCATATTTCTCCAATCTCCGGAAGCTTAAGATTTCCTTATCAACTACCCGAGGTGGGGTTAGCTATGTAGGCTGTCAGACTTTGAGTCTAAAACTTCTGTGGGGATGCACTGGTCCTGTTGGTCAGCCCCACATTTGCCCCTAGTTATCCAACCAAGGAAAAGAGGTCACATCCTGAAACAATGGCAGATTTTATCATAGCACCCTTGTGAATGGCAAGGTCAAGAGTGATGGGAATAAACAACAACAAAACCACCTGTCTATATTCTGTGGGTCTTTTCCTGTTCCTGTAGATACCACAGAAGGGAGCTACATACAAGCAACCTATAAGTTTGACTTCAAAGATTTCATCAGTAGCAACATTGAGACCTGGATCACAAACTGCCCTCAGAAAATACATTTCAGAAGGAAAAAATAGAGAACCATTGTGTGTAGTAAAGTAGGGATTTTATAAGTGTGTCTAATCAGGCAAGTGTTGGCCCCCTCATGCCACTCAAATTCAGAAGTTTTCAGCATGTACTACAATGCCATGTTTCACTTGCTGAAGAGCTGTGTTTACTGGCCAAGTGGATGCTGTCATGCAAGGGTGCCACCTGGTTCCTTGCATTTTCTGATGGGTTTTGAGTGGTTTTGGCTTCAGTTTTCCCTTCCATCATTCTATCACTCCATTTATTTGGCACTCTGTCCTATATCATGGGAACATAGTCACCCCTGTGTAGCTTGGGCACTGAATGCATTGAATGAGGAATTTGGAATACTACTAGGTACCCATCATGGAAAAGATATTTATTTTAAGTAATGATAATGGTCGTTATATGTACATGGTACACTATCATGGTGATGTTATATCAGGACTCTGTGTTTATGGTCTTGAAAGTCATTGTAACCAATGAGTAGAAATTACTGTTTCAGTACAGTCAGTTTGACTCACTCACATGGGACCTTTGTCCAGTTAATATGGCCTTACTAGCCATAGTCGAGAGCCTGGGTTTAGTGACAGGAGCTACATTACTCCTGCGTCATTAGTTTCTGCACATTTCTAAGGAAAAGCCTTAGGATTTTGCCCATGTTTGCAAATGAGTTGGCATTCCATATTTCATTATTTGCTGATCCAATATGCATTCAACAAGTTGTTGAGAGTATGCTAGCTAGGTCACCTCATGATTTCTACTAGTAATTTTTTTATGAAGTGGCATGTTCTTCTGTCATGACTCTTGATATGGGTGACAAATCAATGCCACTTTGAATTTGTAAGGTGCTGTCACAGATTATGAACCTACAGATAGGAGCCCTTAGTTTTATTAATGCATCGTTTATAAACTCATACAGCCTACCTGTTTGCAATGACCTACGACTGAAAATATGTAGCAGGAAGTTCCTATTGCAGTGCCTGTTTAGCTGTCAGTACTACATAGAGTTTGGAACATTGGACAGAACATTCATGTTGTCTCAAGCAAAAAGTTACCTATTGTTAGGATAGAGGGCTGCAGTGACTTTGTGATCTTATCAGCTTTGAGTTTTGAAGATGCATCTAAGAACTAAGGTATAAGGTCAACTGGAACCTTTATGTGTAGATGCTGTTTACCTAAGAGAAAATCAGGGACATTTACTAGGGTCTTTTAGCACCTTGTAGCAAGGCAGCTACATGATCTCGAACTTAGCTGATTCCCACCTGGTACCTTCCAGTCTGCCTGGTCATAAGGTTACCTGGATGTGCTATTTCCACTTGATTATGGAAGCTTGTCAGCCTGTTCTATTTCATTAGTGAGATTAGTGAGTATCCACATAAGGTTTTAACATCCCATATGGTTCTTGAGTTGTCTACTCATTTTAGGACCCCATAGCAGATCAAGAGTTGATCCTCAAAGGAGGGTCTTCTGGAAACCATCTCAGGTCATTTAAATGTTTAATGAAACACTGTTTTAGTAGAAGTCCTGATCCATATGAGTAGGCATCACTAAGATCTGCAGTCTCATAGGGTTGAAGAGCTCTTTCCCCAGTCGGTCCCCAAGGGCAAGACACACGTCACTGCAAGGTGCAGGACACTGAGAGCCTGCTGGTAGTAAGGTGTCATTTCAATGTGGCCACCTAATGAGTAACTTTGACTAGAAGAGCCAAAATAAAAAGAAAAAAATGAGAATATTTTATCTCCAAGAGCTAAACAAGTATACTAGGTGTTGAGTCGATCCCTGCTTCTCCCACTCTCTCTGTCTCTGTCTCTCTCTGTCTCTCTGTTTCTCTGTCTCTGTCTCTCTCTTTCTCTGTCTCTATCTCTCTGTTTCTCTCTCTCTCTCTCTCATGGCTGCCTTGAAAGGCAACAATTTTTGCTTAACCTCATCAGGAATATTCTTTTGATAATTGACCCAGGGTGCTCCAAGGAACTGTAGATCTAGAACAGATCCCTGAAACATGTCATAGTTGATGGATCAGCCTGTGTGTATCATAATGTCCATGATCTTACATAGACTTGGGATAACTGTTTCTTTTTCAGGTGAGTAATGATGATGTCATCAAGATAATGAGTGAGAGCTATTTCTGAGGATACTTGTGCATGTTGCACATCTAGCTCTATAAACTGATGGAAAAGTGCAAGAGAATCGAGGCTTCCCTGAAAAAATATGCTGAAAATATTACACAAGCTGTTCCCTGTGACTGTAAATCTGTCCTGATCTTTACTCCACAAAGGAATCAAGAAGAAAATTTAGCCATTTTAATAATAGCATATCACTCTCCTCTGTTGCTCTCACTGCCTTATTAACAGCAATGTGTCAGGTATCACAGGAAGTGAAGGGTAGCACTTTGGCAAGCACTTAACAGAGACCTATTATCAGATTCCTGTTTTGTTTGATTGTTTTGTTTTGTGTTTTTTAATGGAGCCAGATGTGGCCATTAGACTATACTAGAGGGGTATACAGCATTCCTGTCTGCAGTAAGTTTAAATTCACAAAGCAATGTCAGTTTTGCTTACATGGCAAATAGTGCACCTTTTGTTGATACCAATGCTTCATGGTTATGGCTAGACTCCTATTTTGTGAGAAGCATAACCCCTGAAATAGTGATGATGCTCCACAGCCTAAGCAGGAAAAAGTCAATGGATACAATGTTCTTAACAGTAAAACCCATGACACAGTCACTGGAATGACCCAGAAAGACCCACCCTTAGAGTTATGTGCAAACGTGCACATTATGGATCAGCATGTTAATCTTGAAAGTCCCCAAAGTCACTAATGTACCCTTACTCTTTGGGAACCTGAGATTATTTTCACTTGAGTATCAATATGTAAGACCCTCCCCCATAAAAATGTGAATTCCTTCCTCTTTTTTACGGTCATAATGACATAGAGATGTGATCCTGGAAGACACAGGCTGGAATATTTTTCCTGCTGCATTTTAATCTTGCTTTGATCTTATTATTTGCTATATCTTTATTTCTCCCCTTTGGAAAGGGAATGTTTAACTGATACTATTGTACCTTGGGATTATATAAACTGTTTGTTTTTTTAATTTGTACAAGGGTTCTTAGCAGAGTTTACCTTGGGTCTCAGTAAAGACTTTGACTTGGTACTTTCAGCAATAGTGAGACTGTTGAAACTTTCACTGTATTTTAGTTGTACATAGGATAGTTATATATTAAGCTAGGCAAAATTTTTACCCTGTGTTTATGTGAAGAGTAAATATAGTTTAAGGAGATGTATGTGAGTATCAAGTGTGCAAGGGATGGAATGTGACTGAATTGTCAGCGTGATGGGCTTTGGAACTATCTGTGATATTACTAAAGAATAGTTCTATTTGTATTTAGGCAGGTCTTGGAGGCATGACTTTGGGCACATTGACTGTCTCTGGTTCCTCCTTCCCTAGAACTGTTCTGCTTTGCTCTCTGATCACCAAGAACTAAGGAGCATTGCTCACCCATTCTCTTCCATCCTGATATTTTGGCTTTGAAGTCAGTCAGCTGTGGACTGACTGCCTTGAGACAGTGGGTCAAGTTAAACGTTTCCTCATTTACATCAACAACATCAGGCTTTTTGTCCCAGCAACACAAAAGCTGACTGATACACTGAGTCTAGAACAGAGAAAGATATTCTAACAGAAGAAAATAAGACTAATATAGTTGAGGAGGACTTTTCATCTTTTGGTAGAATGCTTACCTTGATGCCAATTCTTGTGTATGGAGTTAAGAGTAGGAACTCTTCAAAATTGACTGTTTTTCTCAACAAGGGCATTTGGTAACTTTATGTCAGTGATAATGAAATCTGTACATGACAATGCTTATTGGGGAATGATGGTGAGATCATAGTTAAGACATGCATTCAAAAATTAATATTCTCTAGCATATTGGGATTTCATTTCTCTCATGTAGATATTGTATTTATGTAAATAGTTTTACACTCATAAATGTATTATTAATAACATAGTTAAATAAACTAATATGTATATTTGGTATTTTCATAGTATTGAAGGAAATCTGTAATATTGTTAGAAAACTTATATGTAGGATTTCTTTCCTGTAAATTTTGTGAGTGTACAGTGAATTTATTTTCAATTATGACACAAGGTTTATATATATACATATTTACATGTTGTGATAAAAATTAGTAGCAATGAATGACTAGGTTCTTCCATAAATATATTCTCACATAGATCATATGTGCACATAAGGCTCTATTTGAGGAGTTAAGCTGCTCAAGACTTTCTTGGCGAGGTTTATAAAGAATTAATATGAACTAGAAACCACAGGGGAAGGTTGATTTTATCAACTGTCAATTTTTATGCAATTTATTATACTCTCAAAAGCACGTCTAGGATTGTATTGGTTTTTGTTTATCTTCAATAAAATATGTTTTAATGAAATATAAGCAATTAATTAATACCCATAGACTATATTACTTGTACAAAGTATTGCATTCAAGCAAATTATTATATTTTATCAGAAAATCTGATTTCTATCAACTCCTAACTCTTTTGTTCTCAACTTATACAAAGTATTCAGTTTATTTAATAACTGTTTTTTAAATTGTAAAGATATCACAAATATATGATAGTGGCATTTTCTTTTATTGACAAGGAGGGAAATTTCCAGGTTAAAAATTCTATACTGTCTGTAATTGCATTTTTGTTATTAATATTATTACCTAGGTACTATATGATATACCTGAAAACTTGACAATTACACTCAAAGTCTGTGTGAGTATACTTAAGATATAATAGAACTTTTAGATGATCATAAAATTGTCTTGATTTCACAATCTGTGTTCCTGATAACATGTAGTTCTGTTTGTTCTATAATATTTTTTGATCTCTAGTAATTGGTAGGTAGTATATCACGTGGTGGCTTCAGAGCCATTATTTTTCTCTCATGTAAACTAAACACTATTAGATACTAGGGAATTCATTTGCTAAGAATACAAGTATTCCTCACTTGATAACTATTTTATGTACTTCCCCATGGTGGCTTAGTGTTAGGCTTATCTCTAGCACGTAATGTTGAATATGAACTGTGATGACCTAAACAATTAATATCACCATTACAAACTTTATATTAACAAATAATTTTTCCTATGTCTTTTATACTTCTCCCTCCTTTTTAATACAGAAAAGTAGGTTAAGCTTTGTGTGAACAGATAGCTGCCATAAGGTTCATATAAGGTGTAACAATCTAGATTTCAGCATCATTTTCAGTTTTTATAGTAAGTTGTTATTTCCTATAATTTATTAGAGGTGCTATAAAGGAAATTCTGGCTTGTGGTAAACCTATTAAATCAAAGTAGATTTTTTAAGTTATTGAAGAAACCTCTAAAGATACTTGTTGTAATTAAAGAAAATACATTAATCAATTCTAAAAGATATAATCAAGGGATTCACATGTATGGTACCTTTTGCAAAGTTGATCAGTACCAATAATTTCTGTATGCTTCTAGATGACTTTTAAGGCATTTTTGGTATACTTGTTTATATGTATATTCTTTAATGAAATAACATGTATAACATGTAAATTTTACTTTAGTTTTTTAATAATGTTTTGAAGTCTTTTGATGTTCATACATTTGAACATTCATATATGACCTATGTTTGCTTTATTCTTTTAAGCATTTTAATAATTCTCCAACTTATGAGTGTACTATAGTTTATTTAGTCAGTGTTCTCATGGGTAATTATTTTAAAAATAATTAGTGATCGTATTGATACAAATGTGTGTCATCACAGTGAAGTTGTCTTTCATATATTTATTTATTTATTTTTCCTGTGAATTGATTGTTTTTTCCCTTGGATTTCTTTCTGTTGGACATCTAGCATTATTTTATATGCCTGAATACAAATCATTTTTCTGATTAATATTTTGTCCCAAAATAGCACTTGATTTATCCTTCTCTATGACAGAATGGTAATCTATTGTGTGCAAATATATTTTTAATTCAATTATCTGTTGACCCATATTTAAGTTGCTTCCAATAGTTAGCTACCAAGAATTATATAGCACAGTATCTTTAACTCTTTTGGCCAGATACCTTACAGGGGTCTATCCGGGTCAAGTGGAATATTTAGATTTAAGTTTTTCAAGAATTTCCATGTTGACTTCCATTATGGTTGCACTAGTTTACATTCCAACCCACAATGTAGAAAGATTCTTTTTTTCCCTTCACCCTCATCAGCATTTGCCATCATTTGATTTCTTGATGAGGGCTATTCTCTGGAGCGAAATGAAATCTCATTGTTATTTTCATTTGCACTTCTGTAATCACTGGAGAAGCAAATCATCTTTTCATGTTTTTGTTGACCATTTGTATTTCTTCTTCTGAGAAGTTTCGGTTCATTTCAGTTGCCTGCGTTTTTGATTTGGACTTTATTCCAAGGGTATACTATCCTTTTAGGCGTTAGTCTTATGAGGAATAACTGCAAATATTTTTCCCATTCTTTACCATGTTTCTTCACTCTACGGATTTTTTCCTTTACTCTGCAGAAGTTTTTACTTCGATGTAACCCCATTTGTTGATTTTTGGCCCTATTACATTTCCACTTGGGATTCTGCTCAGAAAGTCCTTTCCTATGTGTATGTCTTCAATAGTTTTACCTATTTCATCTTTCAGCAGATTCTTTCTGTTTTTATATTTAGATTAGTAATCCAGTTTGTAGTTTTGATGAAAAGTTTTGAGATTTGGTCCTTGTCTTCTGCTTCTAACTGGATGAATGTTTTTCAGAGGTCTGTGTTACCTTATGTATTACGCTTCTTTCTTTACAACCATGCTGACAGCGTATTTAAATCCCAGAACTTTTAACAATTAATTATTTATAAAGTGCTTTGAGGTATCCAGGAAAAAATAGTTATCATTTGTAGCATTGTTGAATACAATATATATTCTATTATTTAGTACCTATTGAGCTGTCCACTTTTTATGTTTTATATCAAACATATCAAAAGTACGTACTGACTTGGGCAGACAGGAGTGGTTTTGAGGAAGTGCTGTATTACCAGGCAATGGAATAGCACTGATTCCTTAAAGTTATCATTTTGCGATTGTTTGCAAATAATATTATCATTATATCTTCTAGACGTTTATACAGCAAAAAGACACATTTCAAGAGTAATAATAATTGCCTAATTGAAATTTTGAAGCTGTTAAGAACTGTGATAATGTAAGTATTTCATTCAGTTACCTAACTCACTCCTATTTACTCCTAATTGATATATTGGCATTTACTAGCATATTATATTTATATCTCTGCACTAGGTTTTCACATTTGCTTTTCATTTTATTTATGGGCCAACATAATTCCTATGAATAAATCTGAAAGACCTGTGCTGTCAAAAATCTGAAGATAATCTTATTTCATTCCCTTATAAATCACCTGTATTTTTTCTACATCCCCAAAACATATTCTTTCTTCTCTTTTTACTAGGTTCAGTTAGGTAAATGAGATCAATGAGATCAATTAGCATGAACAGTACTAGGCAGACAGATCTTTCTCAATATGTAGTTTTATTGACTTTATGTTTATTTTTTACTTGCAATATTTTAAAAAATATATATGTATTAGTGTGATTCTTTTACTTTGCTTTTCTTCTTCAGGTATACTTATAACTCATATTTAACTTCCTTTATTTTTTAATTTCTTACTTAGTCTTCTCTTAAATTATCTACTTTTAAAACATTTAACTTACTTTTAAACTTTCTACTTCTTTCACTTTCATTTTTGAGGGACTATTTTGTTGATGCTTCATACTGTTTTTGTGTTCCTTTGAATTCAGTATTCATACCTGAAATTGTTTTCTGCTATTTCTAATAATTTCTGGAGTTCTTAGAAGCCAATTCTGAGTTCTCTATTGCAGATCTATGCTGTTTTTGTGCATGATATATTATTTTCTTAATGCCTTAAAATTCATTTTGACATTGTAGGTTTTAATTTTCAGCTGTCTTTGTGGACCTGTCTTTCTTGGACTGCTTTCCTTCTCTGTAGAGGTATTATAATGTTCTCTTTTCTTATTCTTATTATTATATTGCCTGAGATTGGATATTTCTCCTGTTCTCTATCTTGTTTTTATGTGAACTTTATAAGGAAGGACAGTTGAGTAGAACTTTTTTCTTCTGAGATCTGCTTCTAATTTTCCTATGGTGTTCAACAAAGTGTTAATTTCTGTGAGATTCTGGTCCTTTCCCTTCCCCACTTTAGTTCAGATCTTCCCTTTTGTTCATTTCTGTTTTCTGTATTTAGTTCCATTTAAAAATTTTATTTGCAGCAGTTTAAGGGAGCCTTTTCAACCAGTTTTGAGAGTTGTCTGTGCCTGGTGTGTGTCCTTTCTTTCAGGCCTCCTTACTGCAAACACCTTCATCTCCTCCTTCCAAACCTTTAAGGTCATCTCCTTTTTACGGATCAATCACCTGCCTTTTGCAGTGAATTTATAATGGCTCTCTTGAGTGCTGCTGGTCTTTTGCCAGACACTACCCTGCTCCACCTTCTCCACCAGAGGTAGGTTTTGAAACAATTGCTTGAGGTCTGGGATTGGTGGGTATCTCTTTTAAACTAGTTTGTCTGTAAATACTGTTTTGCTATTATTCTTTCACTGATATTTGGAATGAAATATACTGCCATCGTCCTTTCATCTTAAAAAAGTTTCAGGTATAGAAAAAATGAATGTGGTATATAGCTTTCCACACAGATTTACAAAGTGGACATTCTTGTCTTTGCAGTTCCCACATAAGAAAATATAATATTAGTTAAAAAGAATCTTATTTCTGAATATCAAAAAATATACACAATATTTTTGGAGTAACTTCAAAATTTACAATATCTGACTTCTCTCTCACAGTTCATTTGAAGAAATAATAGTGTGATGTAAACATATACTATATTGAAACATACCCATTCTTTTAACTGAATTGTTATCTATTAATGTTATATTTTATTCTAAAATGTACATAACTAGTTTTACTCTTTTCTAGTTAGACTTTATTTTGGAATTACGGATTTTGAAGTGGAAGAAATACATGATTTGTATAGGTTGATTAAAATTTAGCTTAAATAAAAATCAGAACAACGAATTCAAAGACAACACTATGCAATATAACAATCATTGTTGAATTCCTACCATCTTGATTAGTGAAATTCTATCATTTCTGATGTTTTCTATCATTTTTATTCTATTTAATTATTTGATCAATCTTGCATTCTTACAGCTGGCAATTACGAGCAAATTCATTGAAGATAACATTATATAATATAGTAATCCTTATTAATTACTTATCATCTTGTTTTGAAATTCTGTATCATTTTTATTGTGTTGTTTTGTTTTTATCTTTATTGTTATTTTGCTTTCTCCTCTCTTTAAAATAGAAAAAATCACTGCCCAAGATAATTGAACCAAAAGAGCTATTTTCTTTGAGGGTTGGTCATGTTACTGGGCAGTTTCCCATCCAGGACTTCTTTCGTTCAGAGGAGTCTTCTTTTAGTATAATTTTCTATTTGGCTTTTTGCAGGAGGAGGAGTAGGTTTGACTACTTGTTTGACTACATGAGTTATAATTTAAATTCCTTTTGTTTTTCTGCTAGTAATAAGATCGTGATGGTTAAAAAGTTGATTTTTTTCTAAATAGGTTTTAAATTTCTTCAAAGATAATGTATATTAGTATTAGTATTCCTTTCTAGTCATTGCTTGGATTTTACATTTTATGTAGAATATTTAAATTGTATCTTTAACAACTTTTTGTTCAGTAACTAACATTTTAAAATTCATTCTCATATAACCCCAGGTGGAGAGATTTTTAAATTCAGTGTTTTAAAATGCAGACATGATGAATTTTGTATTTTAAAAAAATAATGTATGTAACACAAAGCCAAGAAAACTAATTACACATTCATTTGAATACTACTGAATTTTAAACTTAATATTGAACTATAGTAGGAAGTAGCATTTTGGGGTTGTTTCCACTTTAGTATGTTTCTGAGTTAGACACAAGAAATAAAACATTGTGTTTTCATCTTAGCTGTAAACAAGATATGTGCACAACGTAATGTAGCAAACATAGGAAATCTGACTCGGAAAAGAATCTTCTGATAAAGGGGCGTGTTGACCTTCCCAGCAGGGCTTGTTGCAATCTCGTTATATACCTACGTTTTCACATGTGCGTGCAGTTCCTGCTGAAACAGATTACCACTACTTTAAGCCTTAAAACGGCATTTTTTTTCTCATGCATTCTAAAGTTTTGAGATTTGAAGTCAATGTTAGTATCCTCAGAGTCAAGGTGTCAACAGCACGGATCCCCTGCAGAGACTCGGGGGACAAATCCGCCTCTTCATCTTTCCTTTCCTAGTCGCTACATGCTCCCTGTTTCTCGACCTATGGTCTTGCCTCTGTCTTTGAAGCTAGGAGTGTAGCATCTTTACTCTCTCTTTCCCAATCTACTTGTATTGTCACATCTCCTCTATTTCCTCTTATGAAAACCCTACAATTATATTACAGCTGGATAATTCAGAATATTTTCCCACTTCAAGATCCTTACACAATTAGCTGAATCCTTTTGCTGTGTTAGATAACATATTTACACCTCAGGAAATTAGGATGTGGACTTATTTGGGGGTCATTTTTCAGCTTATTCCAGTACTACATTTAAAGAAATACCCAGTGAACAATTATTCTTATTATATCTTAGAGAACATTATCCTTTGTAAAAACAAGATTATTAATTCCTTGTACTTCTTAAATCTTACTAAGACACTGTAGAATGTTGATATTTTCAGAATCTTTCTCATGTACATATTAATTCTGTTCTTTTGTTAGATGTGTTCTTTTTTAACAGAATATAGCTAAAACTCAATTTGAGACATCTTTAGAGAAAGATTTTAACTAACTCCCCTTACATATAATAAATAATGTGTTTAGTTTATGACCTCTCTATAATGATATGTTTTTGTTCATTTATGCTTTTGTTTCTGAAAGTTCTTTGAATGTTTAACTTTTAATTTTTATTTGATATAGTTTTGTGTCTGGTAAGTCCAGATACCCTGAGGCATCTCTCTCTTTACTAGTAACTAACTTCGTACCTGACGGTCACATAGAGAAATTCAATTCACTTCTACTTACTTGTGCTTACCCACCTTCCCCATGCAATTCCTTCACTATATAAATTTGTGGCTGGAAGATATTCTTTTATGTTTTGCTCTAAGTGTCACCATTCCATCTTTTTACTTTTGTTTTGCTTTGCTTTTAAGGGGTGTTTCTCTTATGCAACTCTCAGAGAAATGGTTCATGCTATGTGTATTTTCTAATTTTTCCCCATATTCCAGTATATTTTTACTTTGAATGTCAATATGGATATTAGTTTACTTAGCACATTGGATTACAATACTTTTCTCCTGGAGTTTCTACAGAACCATTCCCTTACATGATCCTGTGATCAGAAGATATGAAAGGAAGATCATGTAGTTTTCCTTAAAAATTATCTTATGGCTCTTGTATTGCCTCTCTACAGAGACAGCAAAATTACCCCAAACTGTATTTGTGCTTTGCTGTTCCCCTGTACTCCCAGCACTCTGGAAATTGGAAGTGAGAAGATTGTAAATTTGAACCCAACCTTGGGAACTCAGTGACTTAACAAGAGCTTGACCCCAAATATATAGAGATATAGATATAGACATATAGATATAGATATGGGTATAGGTGCAGATAGATATAGATGATAGATGATAGATAGATAGATAGATTATATATATATATATATATATATATAGAGAGAGAGAGAGAGAGAGAGAGAGAGGGATGGGGCGGAAGCTAAGTGTGAAGGCCCAGGGATCAGGCCCCAGTCCCATACACATACAAACACACACTTGTATGCAAACACACATGCCTGAGCACATACAAACCTACATCTATAAATTTTCAATAATCGAGGGTAATTTTAATTGTCCCCCACATCTGGAAATGAAATTTTGGTCTCACAAGGTTTCTTTCTGTGTGATTCCTCTAATGTACAGTTCTCCCATTTTAAACATTTGCTGTTCAAATGGAAAATTTGAACATCTATCACATGCATTGTGTCTATTCACCCATGATACACCTATCTTTCCTCTTAAATTCTTCAAGTAATCCCACTGAAGAGGACGTTACTGTACAAAAGTGTGCTAGGTATAAGTATAACCCAGAAGTTGTGCACAACAATTCTTGAGATGATCACAAAAGTTGTGACAAGTTTCAGATAGCCACATATCATGTGAGGAGTGAAGAATATGGTAAATGTTTTAGTAAAAGAAATTCATTACAATGAGAGAAACATTGCCATTAATCCTCAAAATGCTCCCTCTCACTTCAGATACGCGTATCCCATTGTCCTTGCTACTTTCTGAAGCAATTTTGCACTCCGTCTTTCATGAGTGTTTTCGTGAGATGGGATCAAAAATACATTGAATGCTGCTGCGCAGTGCCACCCAACCACAGGCAGCCTTCTTAAAACACGGGAATGGGTTTTCAGTTATATTGTTCAACAGATCCGGCACCGTGAGAATTCTACTCTTCCCCCAAATCACAATGAACATGAAAATTAAACCTTTCGCACAGATTTGGGACACTGAGGCAGTCCTCACTTACAAGACATGATTTCTAGCGAAGCCTCAAAAAGTGACAAGAATGATAGACCATGAGTGTTAACATGAGAATTTTAATATTCTGAGGAAGAGTAACAGCGATGTGTCTTTCAGTGTGATTTTTAAAAATTTAAACCTCCACTGTATTTTTCAGTGATACCTCGGAGAGCTCCTGTGCAGAAGAATGGCCAGGGGCACCTTCGTGATTTTAGTACGCGTTTGTAGTGTGTTGTTCGGCTCCCCAAGCCTTTCGGTCCCAGGGATCATTTTCATGGGAAACGACTATTATGCTTACTATCCCCCACTGGCAGGAGGAGGACGGAATCAGAATTAGGTTCTCTCGAGGAATGAATAACCCAGACTCCTCAAATGCACCGTTCCCTGTAGGGCTCTCCCTCCTCTAAAAACCCAGTGCCACTGGTGATCTGAAAGAAGGCAGAGCTCAGGCCCTAGTGCCAGGAGTGTGGAGCACTGTGAATGATGGAACTTATCCGGTTTCCCTCCCTGACTTCGTGTTGTGCAGCCAGCCGGGGACCTAACAGGTTCCTGGCTGGGATTGCTCCAGTGTCGGGGATTTGGGAACCTCTGTTGTACACTATTTCAGGGTACATGTGCATATTGCTTTATTTCATTAAACTCATAATGTAAATTAAATTAGTATTTTCTGCCATGTCCTAGCAATACTATCCATTGTCATTTCAGTTCCAAATTAACTCTACTTTAGAAAGCACAGATCACTTCCAATACAGTACCATTAAAAAGAAGTATAAAATGGGAACAATAGCCTCTGTGAACTAGAAATCTTCAAGTCTGGATTTCTGAGACCAGTCTGAAACTAGTGCAGTGGCTATTTAACAATCAAGAGTGTTAGGGTAAAAATATAAATATGCATTGTTGTCTCTAAAGGGTTTCCTTTGTCATAATCAAGAAGTAATAATCTAAACCACTGCACACTTCCTGTTTATTGGGCATCAAGCAGCATAAAAGTACCATTTAAATTGTTGTTTCTTAACTCCTCTTCTCTAAGTAACTTAAACTTCCCTGTTGCTTTAAGTAACTTCCAAGTTACTTTAAGTAAAGTAAACTTCCATGACAGGGAGGCCATTGCCAATATTTAGAAAAGAGAATTTGGGTTTGCAATAGCAACTTTTTGCTACAGATCCGGTTTGGGGAATTCTATGAAAGAGGTAATGTGGATGCAAGTGATTCTACCAATAGAATTGATTAGTTTATGATTGTCTTGGTGACTTTTCTTGTTGTTGCTGAGACAGAGAACCCAATATTCACAAGTTAAAAGCGGAAAGATTTGTTCAGGTGACAGTTTGTAGAGGTTTTAGTTCACAATTGGCTGGCTCCAAGGCAGGGTATCATGGCATAGGAACATCACAGAGGAGAAACAGCTCATGACAGGAAGAAGCAAAGCATAAGGTAGCAAGGAAACAAGCAGCAAGTGGCCAAAGCATTTTTCTTTCTGTCCTTTATATTATATTGAGGCTATACTCTCTCAGGGCAGTTGGCACTCACAGTTGGGGGAGACTTTCCCGCTGTCTACACTCACAACAATCCCAAACCACTCAGTGAATTAATTTAGTAATCACGCACACACACACTCACAGCATCATACACTCTAGATCCAGCCACCTCTGAAAAAGCCACACCTATGAACACATGAGGCTTTTGGAGGAGACCCAGACATAAACCATAACTAACAATGAAGAAAATAATTATTCAAACACAAAGTACTAAATATGCTTGGATACTTTGTGTTAACCAAGAAGGTAATACATAAAGTGAAGAAAGCAAATGATATCCTAGAACTTAACATAGTATGTAAACTACAGATATATTCATAAAATAAATTACAAAATTACAACAATTGGCAGTCAGT
Source organism: Dinomys branickii (assembly GCA_004027595.1). Classification (NCBI taxonomy): domain Eukaryota; kingdom Metazoa; phylum Chordata; class Mammalia; order Rodentia; family Dinomyidae; genus Dinomys; species Dinomys branickii. The sequence continues at coordinate 78,326 of PVLD010002957.1, forward strand.
ATCTAAGACCAAAACAAAATATCATCTTATTCTGAATCCTACCAAAGTATTTAATGTAGATTAAACTGTGAGGCAAAGGAGAACATAACATAAAAGGTCTTTGCCTCAGCCTTTCCACAATGTACATCATCATTCTCAAATTCTTCCCTCACTTTTTGCCAAAGAAAAAACCATGTCCAGAAATTGCCACTCAAGAGACATTGTGGTTAACAGGTCTCATCCATTTAAATTCCTATTGTCCCCCAAATCACCACCACCAGCACAACTCGGCTTTAGCTAGTAATGCTGATACTTCACGGTATGCCTTAGTATGCTTCATGTATTTATTTTATAAATTGGAGCTTAGTGTAGATAAATGCCTATGATATGAAAGAACCCAATCGTGGCAAAAGAAGAACCGCAGATTAAAAGGCTATATCCTACCTCCAGTGTAGTTAAGAAACTGAACCCTCCCCTGCCTTCCCAGTGACCCAAACTCAACCTGGAAAAGCAAACTTCCTATTGTACTTATTGGTTCCAGTAACTATATGATTTCAGCAACTCAATTCATAAACTATACTAGGAATTTGATATATTCCAAAACAGAAATACAGTTTCCTGAAAACTAATGTATAATAATTGTTGCTGCTTAATTGTTCTCTTCTCTCACTATCACTCTCTCTATATATATGTGACAGTTTTGCACATTTTAAAAGGATGGATTTATTATTTCAAGACAAAATAAGGTATATAAAGAAAACATTACTAGTTAATGCAACATGATGAAAGAAATAACTTGAAAATGTTGAAGTATTGCACACATTTAAAACCTTTTTTCACTGACCTAGTCAGAAGGATATATTAAATGTATCACTTTACTTGTTTTCAACTAATAACATTTGTATATACTCTGAGTTCTGAATTTACACAACACTGGGCAATTTTTATGTAGAAATCATTATTGTCAAATCAAATATAGCTAACATTGCCAACATCCTTCCAAATTTTACACATATATTGTTTGTCTTGATAATTAAAATTGATATTTTCAGGTTCTTTCTTCAAACTAAATCAAATGTAGCAAATCAACCAATCAACCAACACACACACACACACACACACACACACACACACACACACAGAATCACATAGTCTCTGAAGAAGACAGCTTGTATTTAAATTCTTTTTTTTATTTAAAAAAAAATAAAAGTACAAAAACATATTGACAAACAGACACCAATTAGCATAAAAAAATAGTACAATCACAACTAATCTATAGACAAGGTGATATGGTCTCAACAGTGGTTATTGCTTTATCCATTGATATCTTTGAAGTGTAAATATATGAACCCATATACAGACATGCAAATTTAGTCAGACAATCCTCTCAACAACAGAAAAAACATCATGTATGTCTGTATGTGTTATCCTGAACACACACTTCGAAGAAATCAATATGTAAAGCAGCAACTATTGGTGTTTTTTTGTTGTTGTTGTTGTTGCTGTTGTTGTTGTTTGCCTGTTTTGTTTTTTGTCTTTGGATTTTTGGTTTTTGTGTATTTAAATTCTGATGACATTGCTTTCATTCTTATCTTTTGACAAATCACTGAACCACTTCATTCCACAGCTTATTTTTTCACCTGTAAATTAGGTGTAATAATATAGTGGATACATTATAGAGAGAGAATATAAGATTGGGTAATACATAGGAAACACATGAATGAAGCAGTACCTTAGCACAATGCTAAAATATTCTAGCTACTATTAAAAGTATTGTTACTTAAAAAAAGCAGCAGCATGTCCACAAACTTTTAATGCTACCAACAATTTTCTTAAAAAAACAAAACAAAAACTTTGGCTGTAACTCTGGAAGTTGAGTCAGGAGGATTGCAAGTTCAAGACCAACCCAAACAAAACAGTGAAACCTTTTGTCAAAACACAGAGAGGTAGAGAGTGAGAGACATACACAGGCTGACAGACAGAGACACAGAAAGACTAAAGAAATAGCTGAAATACAAAATCATATTTTATATTTACTCAAATATATTGTCTATAAATTTATTAAATTATATAGTACAGTCATATGGAGAAAATATTTTTCCACAGGAAATCCATAGCCTAATTAGTCTGACTGATATATTTTTTGAACACAAGAGAACACAAGGAAAACAAATCATAGATCAGAAAAAAACTGACTCTTCCCGGAGCTCTAGAACTCTGTAAAGGAACATACAGAAAGAACACAGGCATTCTTCTGAAGTTGCTTTTATAGTTCACTTGAAAAGTTAATAGGAATATTTAGGAAAAAAATGATGCTTATTAATTTACTACATCTATTTTTGTTCCTCTTATCTGACAAATGACAGCATTGAATCAGGTTATTTCTCAAGCACATGTGGCTTTGAGATATGTCTTCTAGCTTGAGATTTAGCTAAGTGGTGGGTCACTTGCCTAGCATGCTCACTCAAGGCCTATATCAGTGCTCTGAATTGTAAGATCAAATTAAAAGTTAAATAGTTCTTGTTAACCAAACCACTATAAATAATTCAAGATCCTTGTGTTGGTTTCATACTGCTGTTGTAACAAGTTACCACAATCTTGGTGGTGTAAACAGTAGAAATATATTCTTTTACAATTCTAACCTCAGAAGTTGTTAAAACAAGTTATTGTGGGGGGTTGTGTCTCCTCTGGAGGACTAGAGAAGACCTGGTTGCTCTGTCTTCTCCAGCGTTCTGAGGCTGCCTCAATTCCTCCTTAGTGACCCTGTCATCTCCAAAACCAGAAGGTATAAATATTTCTTATCTAAAATTACTCTGACATTTTCTTTAATCTCATCTCCCACCATTAAAGATTCCTTTATTTATATTAGGCTAATCTACCTAAACCACTTTTTTATTTTAATGTAAACTTATTAGCAACCTTAATTTCACTTGTTAACTAAAATTCCCTTCTGTCATACAATGTAGAATAGCCACACACTTGTCAGGGTTCATCATCATATGAAAGTTTCTGAGGATTGACCCTTCTTTCAGGGTCAATTGATCTGTGTGTCATAGGCTTTCACATCAAAAGAGAAAATATTTTTAAATGATCTTTCATGTATTCACTTAAAATTATGTAAATTAACAAGCTTGATATCAGTTTCTGATATTAATAACAATTATAATTTCATCATATTTTCACTATTGTGAAAAATAAGTAGAGACAGAGTTGTAAATAAGAAGTTATTAAAGCATAATTCTCAAATTCAGGAAAGCATTCAAAGACTTGTAGAAACTATAATAGTTGGTAGTATTTGTGCAGTTATTTGAATAATTATCCAGTGCGTTTAAAGCACAAAAATATGTATGATACAAGATATTAACAAGTCACTAAAATTTTAGAATGTGCCATGAATAGTGTTGAAAATAAGCCTATTATATATACATCACTTGCAGGTATAACGCACCATATAGATATCCTCCATCTCCATCAAATTATCTACTTTATAAAAATTTTGTTTTAGTGATTGCTGGATACAATCTGAAAACTTGGCTTATAAATAGACATTAAAGATAGTTAGGTCAATTAGAAATCACCTTTCTACTTGAATACACTCCTATTATATGTATTTAAAAGTTAATTACAGTGATTAAATACTGAAGAAAGCCAAGCATTTGGAGGAAGGCATTTTCTTTCCAGTACTCTAGAATTAACATGAAAGATGGGCATAAAAATTTATTTGAAGCTGTGCACTTAGTAGATGCTGATTAAGATGCCATTTTCAGCATAAAATAAAGCTTGAAATGTAAAGTACAGGAGAGGAAGACAAAGGTACATTTCAGGACAGACATCTCATGGTATGCAAGACTGCATGGGGGAGGAATTTGGGCTAAAAATATAGACAGTTCAAAGCTATCAGATTAATGCAGGTTTCAAACTTTGCTCTCTAATTTTTTGTGATATTTTCAGACTAGAAGGGAGAGTTTAAAATGAGTGGGTGTGAATAAGGTCCTGGAACAGTAAAAAGTTTTAAGTAATAGAGATTTCAAAGTGCTAAACAAGAAACCAGAGACATTTTGCTGAGCCCAACAATGACATTCCGAAAGGGAACAGAATGGAGGCGTAATTCATTTTTGGATTCTCACTGCAAAAAGTGTTAGCAAAAACTTGAGAAGTGTGCAGGGGAAAAGGAGGCGGAATCATTTTCATGGCTGAAATACTTTTTAATAAAAGAAAAGGAGCTGTAGTAAAAATGTGGATAGTAATAGAAAGTTTTCAGAATATAGTTTAGAACAGACAATGTTTTAAAATATAGAACTTCTAGATATTTGTTAAAATGGCAAAAATAAACCATAACTGTAATAAAAACAATGCTTATGAAGTGGTCAATATATACACAGTGTGCTCTATATCATGAGTTCTAAGTAAATTAGTTTGCTCTATCACTATTGCTTATCAAACATTCTTATTTCCAATTAAAAGTGTGGAAAGTGATATAATTTCTGCACAAGCGCACAGTTAAATGTAACAAAGTGTGCACTCTGACTGTGGGCAAAATGGCCTAAATCCACATTTTAGCCATATTGAAATAATTGCCTCAGGTCTTACAATAATGAATCCTTTATCATAGAAATATTTCTCATTAATAAGTACAATTTAATGAAGGCTTCTGATGCACCAACTTCACTTAAGTCTTCAATATGACTTAACTTTGTAACTGTTCAATGAATCAATGATAAGTCCATTTCTAAGATCGGCATTTAGTTATACACATATGAGATTTTGGACAGGAAAACAATTGTCACTGACACTGGAAGGCCGTGGAATCTTATTATTTATGTGGAGTGGTTGGCACTTTGTAAATGAACTCAAAGTGCATGAATTCATACAAAATGTGTTAAATACTACAAAAGCAAGTACAAAATGCTAAAATATAGAAGAATAGATGGACCAAAGTCTGAGTACAGACTTAAGCAAATTCTTCAGGGAAAATGACTGTTTTTTTAGACTTAAAAAACAAGCAAGAAATAACCATGAGGCAAAATGTGCACTGTTGATGTGAAGGAAATGAAAGACAAGTGGGGTACTGCTAAAATGTGGAGAAATACAAGTGAGGATTGCGTGAGAATTAAATAATAACTATATGATGACAATTTAAAACATTTATATTTTATAGAAATGTAAGTGAAGAATAGTGTCGTGTCCCAGGTTTTATTTGTAGTTTATTGAGTTCAGTCTTCCTACTAGAGGAAGAAACTATCAGTAAGCTTTGGAAGTAAAAGAGTAATTTTGCTAAGCCAGTGGAAGATGGATCAGAGAGAAATTAAAAAATCGTGCGGACATACACAATGGCACCTCCTTTTGCAAACTCAATTCTCTCTATGATTTTGGGCACAATCTGAACTAGATGAGAACCAAATATAATTTCCCTATATGGGAAACATTGAAGTTAACCACTAAATTTGATTCAGTTCTTGTCCAACTTAGTTTGTGATTAGAATTATGGAAAGAATCAAGTTTGCAAACCAAGGCACCACCGTAATTGAGTCAGTATAGAATTTGACAGGGAACTGAAAATAGGAAGGAAGCTGATAGCCCTGATTCATACAGTTATACTGAGAGCATGCTGGAGCAAATCTTGAATATATAATCCTGAAACTTATAGGACAGGTAACAGTCAAATTAAAGTTGGGAGTTGTTAGTAAGACGTTTAAAGCCCCTAGAAAAGCATAGAGTCATGTACTCAGAGAAGACAGAGTGAGAACTGAAAATTTCTGGCTTGAAGCTTGACATATTGTAAAAGGTATCCTTGAGGTGATTAAGAAGCGGGGATAAAATTAGATAAATGAAAACTTAGGAAGCCTGTAACAATTCAGTATAATACAAGTTAAAGACAAATAATTGTATAGTTGTGGCAGGAAATGCCCAAATAATTGGATCAGCATAGTTCCGGGCGTTGCTGAAGGGATGTACTGAAGACAGACTCACTATGGGTGTGAATGGCACAAGCCAAAGGCTTGTCACCTCAGTGGAATAAAAGGGAAATGAACAAGGAAGGCTTGCTTCTGTTTCCTGGAGGAGCCCCAGCCTTCACCTTCATCTTGGATGCCGTCTCCTGGCTTCCAGAGCTGTCTCCTCAGCCTTCCAGGGCAGACCCTTCAGCTTCTTGAAATGGACTCATGGGGCACTACAAATGTGCTCCAGCCCTTTGACTGGATCGTTCAGCTCCCAGCACAAGACAGTACACTTTCACACTCTTCTACACCTGACTCTGTAGGAGGCCAATTTAAGCCAAGCTTGTGAATTCTTATATGGTGGTATGTTTTATAGTAAATCTGTGTCTCTGATGTTTAATGTCACAATATTATAAAATCCTACATGTGAGATAAATCTATATTCTGAACCTGGAGCTGAGATCCAGACAACATTCAAAGTCTGGTTAATTGTATTTCTCACAATGCTCTATTTTAGGGCCACACATATTCTACAAACTTTGCACATCTACACACAAGGAAACGTAGAGTGCAGATAAATTGGACCAACTGGAGTTAAGTTTATCTTATAAAGAGGCTTCTAAAATAACTGAAGAATTAAAAGTTATTGAATACATGGGGCCTGGGATATAGCTCAGTGGCACAAGCACCTGCCTAGCAGGCACAAGGTCCTGAGTTACATTCCTGGTACCAAAATTTTTTTTACAAATTTATTCAATACATATAATTAATATCTGTTGTTGGACTTGTCATAAATCTGCAGGATACAGGGCTGGGGATATAGCTCAGCGGAATAAGTGCTTGCCTGGCAAGCACAAGGTCCTGAGTTCGATCCCTAGTACCGCAAAAAAAAAAAAAAACTGCAGGATTAATCTCAAGAGATTAGTGAGCAAGAATATCACAGTATAATTGAGGAAAATTTAAATTATAGGGAAATAATGTTGAGTTGCATGTGAAGATGGTTAATTATTATATTTTAATTGGTATGTGGTTTGTGATGATGACTTTTAGAAAATATGTACAAAAATATTAGCTGTAAATTAAGCAAATTATGTTGAACATGTTATTTAACATATGCAGTTATAAATATCAACTCTAACACAAAACAAGAGTCGTTCTTAGATTAAAGATAATTTTTATCATCTTAAATTTTGTGTGGATCCAAAGTGAGATAAATACATGAGTGTTGGTTTATTTAAAGACACTGCTAATTGGCACATTTTTAAGGTTTAAAATATTTTGAATCATCTTATTTATTATACATAGATGAAAATGGAAAACTGAAAGACAGCTAAGTGTATAGAAAGTACATAAAAATTATGTGCTCCCCTAAAATGAAGATGTAGTTAACAGTAAAGTGGAATTCTGAAGGAAAGATTTAGGGAAGACAAAGCACGGGCAATGAGTTTTGAGGGTGAATCTCTCAAGTTTAGAATACTTATCTCCGTCCTAAAACGCACCAGCCAGTGACGAAGATCACCGTGGCATCTGTGACTATGTACTGTAGAAGTTTCCTCCGGGGGCTGGGGAGAGATGGAAGCGAGGTGTCCTCTGCCTCTCAGTTCCTTTGTTCATTGTATGTGTCTTGTTACTGTTATTTTACATTTTTGCTGGCTTCCACCTCTGAATTTTACTATTAGATACTTTGTACAACGTAGTTAAAAAAAAGCCCAAGCGTTTGTTACAGATTTTATAAATGTAGTCTTTTATTTGAATTTTAATAAGTATAATTCACCATATTATTACTTTATATCATATGCAGTACTTTAACAATCACCTTAATTTTTACTCGTTCTTTACTCAGCATTTAAAATATTGTTATATTTCACATTAAATTTTAGTTATGTTAATTATGTTAAGCACAAGTTGACTTTTTATTCTCATTTGTTAGCACATAAGTATTTGATTGTCCATAAAAATAGCTGGCTTGATTTGTGTACAATTGTGTCTTGTCAACATAAATATATACAGTAGCAAATGAGACAGCAAATATAAATATATATAGTAGTAGTATTTGGAATCATCAAGGCACATGATCAACTCACAAAAAAGAACTGTAACAATTTTCAAAAACTTTTTAACATAGTATTTTAATTTGTAAGGTAATAAAGTTGAAATCATCATCCTTTTTCCTTCATTTTTGTTTTTATTTTATATAAAACACTTGAACAGAAACATTTATTTTCTATTAAATTTTTCCTTAAGACAAATTTTTGTTCTAGTTTCAGGACATTCAAATCCAAGGCTTGAAAACCAATCACTGAAAATTAACCTTAACGCAAAAGCCAAAGGACGAGTCAACAGAACAAAATTCCCGGATATCAAAGTAAACATTTCCGCAAAAGCAGAGTGAGAAAAGGATGTGGGACTGTGACTTGTTTCATTAGCTCAGAGGCCCCTGTGGGAAAATTCCCTTTAGTGGATGGCAGAAGAAACCTACAGAGCTCCACAATGACCAAACAATTAGAAATAGATTCTGTGCAAAGAGAAGCAAAGTGTTATCCATAAAGCAATAAGGCTGCAGATAATCGAATCCACCCCAGGAATGGTTGATACAAAGTAACACAGATCCATGTAATAGCGCTTTCAGATACACACACCTTTTTAGAAAATAATACTCTCAGCCTTAGCACTGCCGCCTGAAACCTGGATAATCACACTTGGAAGTTTTGAAGGAAATACTGAAGTCTTGACTACTTTCCACTGATTTATATGTTTCACTGTGGAATAGGCCACACTTTTGCTGGTTATGTTTTCTTGCCTGCCTCTACACAATATAACACAGAGTTCATGTTCTTGGTTTTTAAAATTGTATTTTATTTACTTATTTTGAAAGAAGATCTTCCTGTGTAGTCCAGGCTGCAATTACAGGTATATGCTACCAATCTGGCTATTTTCAGTGCACTTAAATTAATCATCTTCATAGACTTAAACTATGGTGGCACACAATCCATTTCAAATGTCTATCTATTCAAGCTATAGTTTTACTTTACAAATGTGTGCATTCTTTTTAATGACACCAGTGATTAAGGGTAATGTGAAATCAAAGGGTTATATGTAATACCCTGCAATGTAAACACAGGAGATAAAGTTACCTTTGAAAAACAGAATGACTAGCACATAATATCTTAACAGTACCAAAGCACCAAGGGAGCCCTGGGTTAATATGGACCCATTCAAAGGCCCTGGAAATTTTAGACAAAAAACCTGTCACAGAGCACTTAAAATTCTCTATTTTACTGAAATAGCAAATGACAAACTGATGCTTTGATGCAATTCTATTTACCATTCAAATTAACCTTAATCGACTTTTAGGGATCATACTCTCATTTAAAAATAAAACTTCAGTTTCTGTCATTATTACAAAATAAATAATACTTCAGCATATCAAATGAAAAGCTTATGTGGAACGGTGGTTTCAGCACAAGACTGCCTCACTCATGGGTGGAAGGCAGAACATCATGGCAGAAAGCACATGCTGGAAATAAGGGTCAGGGTCCTAATATCCCCTCGAGGGCATGATCCCATGACCTAACTTATTCCACTAAGACTCACTTCCTAAAGCATCAACTGCCTCCCAATAGTGCCCTCCAGCAAACCTTTAGCGTATGGACTTTAAAAGATTATTTCAGATCTATTATGGTTGATACATTTTGTCAACTTGAGGAGTCTAGAGGCTTGACTAAGTGACTCAGCAGTTCTGCATCCTGGGCATGTGCAAGAGGAGGGCGCAGAGATGGGGTGGGTGCGGGTGGGATTAAATATACAGTATAAGGAAGGAAAACAGACTTGCTCCCCGTCTCCCTTTTTTGCTCTTGCTGCTTTTTCTGCCTTGTGCTGCCGTGAACTGTTGCCCATGTGCCCTGTCAGTTTACCTCAGAGCCAGATGATTATAGACTGAAACTTCTACAAACTGTAAGCTAAATAAACCTTTCCTCCCTTAATTTTGGGTGCTGGGTATTTTGTCTCAGCAATGAGAGAAAAGTAACCAAGACCAGATCCAAACCATAACCTCTGCTAAATCTGAGAATGTAGAGATAGAGTTAGGGATAGGGGTAGGGGTAACAGTTAGTGTCAGAGTCGGGGTTGGGGTAGGAATACAGACACAGAGATAGCTATCTTTTGTTTTTCAGGTAATAGTCGATGTAGATTGTCTGGTTTAAACAACAACCATTTATTTGTCACAATCTTTGAGTCTGCAATTCCAAGATCATGGAGACAGAATGGCCCTCTTCAGAGTCGTACAATGCTGATTCCTCTCCACCTGGCCACAAGGCAGAGAAGGAGAGGGGCTCATGGACCTCTGATCTTATTCATTAAGACTCATAGGCTCATTACTCATTAGGCCTCATAGGTCCCATTTTCTCTACCCTTTAAGTGGAGGAGCAAAAGCAAACATTCCACAGCTGGTGATAACAAAATAGTTATAGAACATTTTTCTATGAAAGCAAATCTTTATACAGAGCATAAAGTCTACTACTGACCAGGACTGAGACTTGAAAAATAACAGCTCTTAATGACAGAACAGCATCTTAACCCCTGTCACTAAAATGTGCCTGTAATATTTGGAAACTGGAAGAGCATAATTTTAAATCTAGCAATTCTTATTCTCAACTACCTGTACCTGAAATGTTGTAGGCATATATTTTCTGAGGAGAAAGTTAGGGAAAACATTTATTCTGGAAACAGTTTCAACAAGGAAGAAGATTTATTAAATGAAATAAAAGGAGGATATTAGACAGTATCTCTGGTATCCAAAATGAATATTAAAATATATTGATTAGTATGTAGGAAGCATAATTATGTAAACTAATATGAATAGGTGCTTAGCATATTCTCTGTGTTTGCAACGCAGCACCATTTAATCCTTGTACCCACCTTAGAAGTAGGTATTACCATGATCTGCTCTTATAGATGAGGAAACTAAGACGGTAAAATATCAAAGAACTTGTACAATATTTACCAAAAGTGAATTAATCATAGGTAGTTAGTGGCTTAGCTAAGCTTTTAACTCAGGCTGATGTTTATTAATACTATAATGGCATTTTAACCACTGTTTAAAATATTCCTGAGTAAAAATTACCCCAAAGAGAATATGCATCTCATTTAATTCATTTCCTGGTGCGTAGCAATTTTTTTCAGCTTAAAGGAAATGCATGTTCAAACATTTCCATTTAAAATGATTGTGCTTTCCTGTTGTTTAAATCATAAAATGATTACAGTAGTTTGAAAAGCACTGGGCTCTAGCTCATCCCCCTTTGAAGAACTTTAAAGTTAAAGCAAAAGGCATTCATAATAAAAGAGTCATAAACCATATGAACAGCACCCATGTGCCTGTGCATCTCTCTTTATATGAATATTTCTGTGTAGCAGAAGGACCTAAATGAATGCACTTCTTATTGGCTGAACATAAACTCCCTGCACACTCTTCCCAGACTTCACTCCCTTCAGATACTATCTCAGTTCAGTTCAGTTCAGATACTATCTCAAGACTAAGCACTTGGTGATTTAACAGGAATTTATTTCTCACAGTTCTAGGAGCTGGAAATTTCAAGAACAAGGTTTTATTGAAGGAATGGGCCCAATGCTCCAGGCTCCAAAGCGTTGTCATCTCCTTGTGTGGTCATGTGACCTTCAGTTGTTTTTGTGCTCTTTAGGGGAAAGACAGAATGACCTCGCTGGTCTATTTGTTGTAGGAACACTTATCTCATCATGAGGGCCTCAATTTAATCATCTCAGTTAAACTTACTTCCTAAGCATCTCATTTCCAAATTTCCTCCGCACCTCGTTTCCAAATACTGGCACAATCATGTTTAGGGTTTCAGTATGTGAACTGGAATTCAATATGTTCATGAAGCACAATTTATTTCATGGTATGTATGCTAGGGAAAATATGTTGTAGTTATTGTAATTGCACTCTGAGGTATAAAATCAATTAAACAAATAAATACATGAACATATGAAAAATGCATACAATAGCCCCAGAAAGCTAAAGCAGGAAAAAGGGTTTAGAACCAGGTCATGACATGCTGCAGTGGGAAGACTGGGGACATGGGGTTAAGCTCACAAAATAATATTTATTCAGGATAAAAGTAAACTTGTCTGTGGGATACAACCCAAAGCTCATAATGTATAAATAAATGAAGGAAATAAATGATTAAGAAGCAGAACACTTAAAAAGTTTCAAAGGTTTAATCTATAATCAGCTGAATATAAAAACAATCTGATATAATTTCCAAAGTTAGTATGATAGATTATTTTATTTAGAAATGACTTTTTTCCCATTAAACTCTTTTTCCCTAAGAAGGATATCTGTCTAAATTTACTACTTTGACTAATTGAAAATAGTTTACCTTCTTTGACACTACAGAAACCCTAAATCATGTTCCTGACAAACTTTTTTGCTTTAACAATATTATTAAATACTGACTGTGTTTCAAAATCATGTGTACTGCTTTATAAAAATATAGATATTTGTATTCTGGTACATTGATGAGTTGTGGAGACTGGCATTTTAAAATTTTGAAGTGGAATCATGCTTATAATTTTTTAGGATGCAAAATGAAAAATACAAACAGTGAAAAGAAATATTTATATTGAAGAAATGTACTGGGTAATTATAGTGCTTTTTAAATATTGAAATATTAAAACTCAGAAAAACAGTATATTTATTAATTGCCATATATATATATATATATATATATAACTGCCTAATATCCTTAATTTGTCTGCTACATATCACCTTATCAGTTATAAGATTTTATACAATATTTTTGTCCAGATGAAATGAGATTGCAGTTCAATATTTTCTTTAGCATGATTAATTGAATTTTTCTGGTGAGTCAGTTTCTGAAAGAAATCCTACTTTTCATGCATCACTTGGAATGTTCTCTACATTTTTTAAATGTTCAACAAATTTTATAGAAAATCCTACAATTTCATCTTACAACTGTAAAATGTCAAGGCATGCCAAATTTCTCATGTTTGACTAAATTTGAAATTTATTTGACTTGATAATATTTACTGATTTGTTCTGTGTATCTGTGTGGAAAGGCCTAAGTGCTATGTGTTCTTCACCCTTACCAACAGTTTATAGTACATCAATGAGAAATGCTAGTCATTTCACAATAAGTTTGTTCTCTTCAAAATTCCTTTAATAGAGAGTGATCTGAAATTAGTAATACTTGAAATTCTGTTATATTAAATCCTACTTTGGAATAAATATGTATTTCACATAGGCGCATATAAAATATATTCATTTTATAGAAATCTATGCCAGGCTTGTGCTGCTTCATTATCAAATGTATTCCTGAAAGATGAGTGCTTTATTTTGAGTATATGTCAATGATAATATAATCTTCTGCTGGTAACTTTACAATTCTGATCATTGGAACACTTTTTCCATAAACTGGCTACTGTCTCCGCATTTTTCAAATGTTGTGCCTCCTCCACTGTTCATGTTCCTCTCTGCCGTGAAGTACTCTTTTATTAAATGATATTAACAATAGTCTTTTTCTTAAGACTAAATACTGTGCTTACTCATAATATATTTATGTCAACTAAAGACTAATAACCATTATAAAATGTAATAGTTGCTATCATTGGTTGAGGACTCACCAGGCATAGATATACGAATTTTTTACATCATATAATTTATGAATCTCAGCCATCATATTTACTGTGACTCTCCAGAGGAAAGCAAAGCATATGGAGGATGTATTCATCAGGTTTTCCACTGCTGAAACAAAACACTTGACATTCAACACCCTCAAATTAAAAGAGAAGTTTAACATAGACCATATTTTGTGAGGTTTCAGTTCAAAATTAGCTGACCAGCTTCAAGTCACAAACATCGTGGCAGAGGGTATGGCACAGAAAAGGTGCTCAAGTCATGGCATCTGGAGGAGAGAGCAAGAGAAAAGCCCCAAAAGGAACAGATATAGTTCCCAGTGTCACATTCTTTTGAGGATGGAAACACACCTAGAAGCACATTTTACTACTTTCTTAGGAAACATTCAAGCTAATCAAGTTTACAATCAAAACTAATTGTCAAATTAAAAAAATTAATTACCTAAAGTGATAAGGTGATGAACGGCAGAGCCAAAATTTGGCACCAGATAACCTGGTGCTGTAGTCCTTTATGCCTCTGTGTTTTCACCATGAAGGAAGATACATGTTGTTTGACCTGTGGTAGATGGCTGGGTCATTTCTTCCTTATGGACAACACCCCTCTGGTGAGACACAACCCAAACGTAGTGAAGTTACCATCTGCTGTCAATATCAAGATAATTTTTTTAATTTCATAATTGCCTATTAGGTTCTCATTCCCTTCAAGGAGTTAACGCTACTAACTAGATGCAGCAAATGTAACTGTCAGCCCTAGGCATCATTAAGAAGACTGTCATTCCAGTTAGTTATGGAAGTTTATGCATACACGTAAATATGCTGCTGTTCAAAGTCCCCCCAAAGGCTTATGAGTTAGAGGCGTGGTCCTCACAATGGCATGATTGAGATGTGGTGGCCTCTGAGAAGGGGCCTGGTGGGACACCCTGAGGTCATGTAGAGCATGTCCTAGAAGGGGACAGTGGGCTCTGACTCCTTGCTTTTGCATACTATTTTCTGATTTGAATAGTTCTGCTCCCCGACACACTCACAGTGCAATTCGCTTCCTTGCTACACACTCCATGCAATAAGTCAATGAATCACGGGCAGGGATGCCCAAAACTATGAGGTAACAAATATTTGTTTCTCTCCACAAGTTAATTACCTAATGTATTTTATTGTAGTTACAGAAAGCTAGCATGCATATTTAAAACATTGTAAAATGTAAGAAAAATCTTGTGGACACTCAACAATGAGAAATACATTATGATGACCATGAAGATTTGTAGGGCATAATCTTCAATTTATAGTTACTCTATAATTACTTCCAGAAAATGTGCCCAGTTGTATTTCTTTGATATTATTTTAATTTTTTGTCATCCCTCATAAATGTAGGTATGAACAAAAACTACCTAATCATATAAAAACCTTGAATAACTGAGAAAGAGCTTACAAGTTGACATAAAGCCCTTTCCAATAACTGTGCTCAATTTAGGTTAATATAAGACTCTCCTAAAGGAATTCTATTTCCTCCTTTGTCATAGCAGTAAAGTTTTTTAAAATAGTGGTAGATGTGTCCACATATAGCACATTACATATACGTATTTAACTATTATATATTGAAGAGGAATACAAAAAACTAAATTATGTTTGTAAAACCCGAAAGATGAACTAAGTAAATATCTATGAATAGCATGTATAATAGTACATATCTACATCTACATCTACATGGTACTGTATGAAGTTGATTGTTTTTGCTTTAAAAACTTATTCTTTTATTATTTACTATGTTAATCCTTTGATTTGAATGCTCCGGGGTTCTTAGCCAAGACCCCTATTTTCCTGTATGAGAGTTACAGTAAAGGATGCATTAAAAACTAGAGACAATTAGGGACTGCTTAAGAATGGCTGGGAGGTCAGTGCCTCAGGACAGGAAAAGACGGGGCTGGGGATATAGCTCAGTGGAATAAGCGCTTGCTTAGCAAGCGCAGGGTCCTGAGTTCGATCCCCAGTACCACAAAAAAAAAAAAAAAAAGGACAGGAAAAGACAAAGACCTCGTGAGTGACCCACTTTTATTTTGCCAGTGAGAGTTGCAAGGGGAGGGTACTTTTCTGGAACAGGGAGGAGGGAGTAGCATGAGAAATAAGTTTAACATCACAAAGGAAA
Source organism: Dinomys branickii (assembly GCA_004027595.1). NCBI lineage: Eukaryota > Metazoa > Chordata > Mammalia > Rodentia > Dinomyidae > Dinomys > Dinomys branickii. Next base: position 94,049 of record PVLD010002957.1, read on the forward strand.
CAAGTGAAGATCCTTCCCCATAACTGGGTACTTGACCTCTCTGTGTCATCCTCAGCAGATCTGACGCTACCCTGTGTGCACCATAGTCACGGACCTTTGCGGCTTCAGTGTCAGTGGGGAGAAAGGAAACACAGGAGTGTCCAATTCCAACTCGCACAAGGCAAGCACAGCCCTGAACAGACTCTAGCCTCGATTTATGATCTGTACTCCGCAACATGATACTGTTATGATACCGAGGGTTTTGGATGAACAAGCTGTTAAATACTCTGATTTGCCCAAACTACAGCTAGTAAAATGATTTTAGATTTTGGCCTTGGAGTCTGCCATTCTATATACTCTCACTACCAAGAAAATGCCAAATTCTGGATACTGTTGTTTGTCTTTAATTATATTTTTGTGAGGCATGGTGGTTCACACCTGCAATCCCAGTACTCAGGAGGCTGAAACAGGGGAATTGCTGTGAGTTCAAGACCAGCCTGAACTATAACAAGACCTTGTCTCAAAATAAATTTATTTAATATTTGTCTATTTATTTATTTATCCTTAATTCATGATATGGAGTTCAATGATATTTTACTTCATGGTTTTGAGTTATTATATTTTAAAGGATAAATTTAATAATACATGTATTTTAAAATATCATCATTTATTGGAAATATATGACCCCAAATGTCTGGTTTTTATTCTAACTGAAACCATAGGGTAAGAATAATATTAGGCAAGTACTTACATATGTGAGATTGACTTATTTCACTTATGTATGGTCTCTAGTTGCACCCACTTACCTATAAAAGCCTCCAGCTTATCCCTCTCCATTATTAGGCAAATATTACAATTAATATATACTAGAAACACACTATGAAGAATGATCAAAAATACAATGAATGTGTACATTAAAACATTATTACTGTAAAAGACATATTGCCATTTATCTGCCTCAAAATGTGCCCCTTGTTCTGGACACAGTGTGCTTCTGTTTCTTGCCCTGAAGCAGCTGCTGAGATCTTGTTATCTTTAGTTGCGCTGTCATGCCTGCCTAGATGTCCTCAATCAATTCAAAATACCTACCTTTCGTGGCCATTTTGACTGGGAAACAGCCAGAAGTCTCACAGAGTAAGGGGAATGAGAATCTAGCTCAGCAGCACAGCTGCCTGTCTGGAAAGTGCAAGGTCCTGAGTTTGATTCCCAGCACCAAAAATAACCCCAAACAGAACAGAAACATATCGTAGTGATTTTATAAGCCTGCAGTGCCAGTGGGTGGTGCTCAGCAGCAGAGCTCATTACATTTTGATCACATCTTATAAAGACACTTGGAGAAGAGGATCTCCAGAGTGGCCTCAGAAAGCAACAAGAATGATGGGGTAATGTGTTTGAAATAAAAGGAGATATTCTGAGGGGGACTAATGGTAATGTTTTTTGTTGTAATTAATTGTCAAATTTGAACATTTACTATATATCTTCATGACACCACATACACACACAGACACATGCGGACGCGTGCACACACACATATACACACAAGAATCTAACCTTTGGTTTCATTACCATCTTTAAAAATCTTACATATAAGCATAAATGTCTTTAATTTTTTAAATTTATTCTGTAATATACTGTGGAAGTAAAAAGTAGCAAAATAACCATAAGAAATTATTATCATTGTAATAGAAAAGTAGAAATTTACTAAGAAGACATCAGAGGGAAGTAAAATTGTCACAAAACATCATGTGTATTGTTATTAAATTTCAAAGGTGACTAATATAATATTTTCTTTACCTTATCACTATATACTGTTTTCAAAACAAAATTGTCAACAAATGACTTGTTATGTTAGTTTCTTATTATTTTGTTGTGATATGTTTTACTTTTTCATAAAAAGTGACTGAGTATAATTCTTTTAAACTAAAATTATGGTTTATTATTTTTCAGTGAAAAAGATAATAAGTATGCCCATACTGCAATTCTTCAAAATTTAAAACTCTAGCATGCTCTAGGAGAGAGCTTGGGACCTGGTTGTCACTGAGAATAGCTTCAGCTCCCTTTGGGGGAGCTCGGGTCCTCACTTTGAGCATCGCTACCCAGATCCAAAGGGGAAGATGGTGCACTGTTCAGTCTCCTAGAGAAGCTTGTCACCGGCTTTCCTGATGGAAACATGGCTGTCTTGATCACTGGAGGAGCTCAGGACCTTACTGTTGCTGAGGATGGCTGTGGTACTTTTCAGGGAAGCTGTGGTTATTTTGAATCTCACTTCCTGGCTTCAGTGTAGATTCCTCATCCTGCCAGCTCAGATCCTTTATCCTGCTGGCACAAACTTTTTAACTTCCACCACTGACCTTTAGGCCATCCCAGTGCAGATCCATGAAACAGGCCTGCACGAGACGTCGTGGGCTCTAGGCCTCCAGCTGTGCTCATGGGAGATATTGTTATGGGCTCTAGGTCTTCAGCTGGACTCATGCAGGATATTATCGTGGGATCCAGGTCCTCAGCTGGACTTTCTGGTCTTTAGTATGTGGACAGATTTCCTCCATATGATTCTTTGGGTGAGTATTTAAATAATCTTCTCAAACATATATCCTCAAATATTTATTCTCCTTTGCAAAACACCACAACATGACAGATTTCACAGTTTTTCTGTAAATTTAAAAAGTAATTCCAAAACAAAATGCCCTGAATTTAACTGTATGTATACCTCTCAAATCCAATTCTCCAGACTGAAAGGTTACATGTTTTAAAACTAACTCCCCGTTCTGGAGCTAAGTTGGCCTACTAACAGGCTACGCTCTTTCAAAGGAATGATTGACAGACAGCGATATCTGCAGGACTTGTACCAACATGCAGACTTGGCCTTAGTGTTCAGGACTCAGGATTTCTGCTTGCTGCTGTGAGATCATCAGGATCAGTTGCCTAGATCAGACAGTGACAGATCCTGGAGAGGGTTGAAACTGTGTGAAAACACTAGAAGTTCAGAGATTACCAAGAAGACAAGTAAGTTTCCTACTTGCTGTATCATCCAGCCCCATTTGCAGAGGCAGCTTTATTACTGTTCATATGAATGAAGCATCTAATTTATCCTATAATTCTCTGTTGTTTACTGTGTTGTGTGTGTGTGTGTGTGTGTGTGTGTGTGTGTGTTGTTTTTTTACAGATTTGGGCTCCAGAAACTGCTTTTGAACATATACATTAGAAAAAATGTTTAGATAGTTAAAAACAGAGGCTTGTAAAGTATAACTTCCTGAAAAATCACTATGCTGGTAGTCTTGACATTTTTCTACTGGTTGCTTCCTTGCTTCCAGAAAGGATCAGGGGATAAATGGTGGCACCTTCTTTAACCCACTCCCTAACCAGGAATGAACAGCTTGATTGCAATAATGCCATTTCCTTTTAACATTTTTACATTCTTATCTACCAAGACACTTCTCAGATAAAAAAAATGTAAGTAGGAAAAGGAAAGAATTCTTTAACTGAGATAATGATTTGTGACAATATTTGTCTCATAATTATAATTTTTTCAAATTTAGAAAAATAATTCTGTGATTATCATGTATGTTGCCTAATTATCTTACCTAGAAAGGAAACAGTGTTTACGTACTTCATTTTTGTGGCACAATTTCTGTATATTCACACCAAACAGAATAAATAAAGACTTGGAGGATTTGTAAACAAATGAACTGATTTGTTGAGTTTTCAGTTTCGCATGATGTAGGCTCTAAACATTGGCAGCTTTTAAAGCTTCATTTTTTACTCTGACTTGCTAATAAAAGTTTTTAACCTATTTAATGTCTCTTTCTTTTCTTCAAAAATTCATCCTATTGCTTCTATGCTCAATTGTAGTACAAAGTGTCCCAATATATGAGTCATAAAAGTTTGATTAACATTTGATTTTACAGGGTAGAGTTTTGCTATCCGCCTTGTCACTTGGAGCAATACGCTGTGTACAATTTGGGGTTCTCTAAAGCTCCCGATTTGGGTGATATTGCTATGATAATCACTGGAAGTTTTCTCCGAAATGGTTATTCTTCTCAGAGAAGCTCAGATGGGACTTCTAAATTGAACACTGTAGCCAGAAATTTCAGCCTGTGGGAGGAATACACAACATAAGTAATTGTACATAATAACACCACCATACTTTGATTAAAAATTAACTTTTAAAAGTCAGAAGAATAATCTATGTAAATTAAACATCCCATGGTTTTCCAAACACCTTATGTATACATAGACTGGCACCATGCTGTATTATTTCTATCTTAGTTCTGATTCCCCAAAGACAATCAGCTATGAAATTTTATATTATTATGCATCTGATTCTCTTCATTTTTTCACAAATATTTCTTAAGCATTTACCATGCAAAATTCCTTGTAAACAACCCAATTTAATGGAATGATCAGTGAAATCCAACATACATAGAGAAACTTTTTTTTTTTTTTTTTTTTTTTGCGGTACTGGGGATCGAACTCAGGACCTTGCGCTTGCTAGGCAGGCACTTATTCCACTGAGCTATATCCCCAGCCCCCAACATACATAGTTAACAGACAAATTCAATGGTAATCTACAGGGTAAAAATATTATGCAACATATGGAACAAGTACTTATTGGAAATGCCAGGAGACAAAGGCTAGTGTGCAATTAAAAATAAGGTATTAAAGGTAGGCCTTGCTGGGAAACATGCAAGACAAAAGAGTTATGAAATGAAGTATCTGTGGGAGAGTATTCTACCAATCTGTATGAAGGTTAGAGAAAAATAATGCACTATACTTTTAATACTAAATCTAAGATATCAATGCCTCAGCCAGTGTGGATAGAATTTTCTTCTACATCTTCTTTTTGATGTTTTCTGATTTTATTGTGTATTTTAACTTTTTTGCACATAGTAAAAGCGTAAAAACATTGATATTTTGCAAATGTAGATACAAATGACCCAACAATATTGGCTGAAAAAACTATAATTTCTATACTGCCTTTCTTTTGTGTCTTTGTATACATCAGTTACCCATAAAATGATGTTTGTTTTTAGAGTTATTATTCCAGTCTTATTTACCTGTCTTCATGCCAACAACATGCTGAGTTCTTCTCTAGCCCTCACATGCATTTCCCCTTTCCATTTGCAATAAACATTCCAATATATTTGTGTTATTTTGTGAAAATAGCAAACTATACTCAGAGATTTGCATAATGAGGAAAACACTCTTTACATGTACCTGTATTAAAACTGTTCCCGCTGCTTTTCATTTGCTTGTATACAGAAGATATTAATCTGGCATTAGCTTCCTTCTGTCTGAAGAAAATCCTTTTAATATTTTCTGTAGTATTATACTGCTGGTGAATTTTTTCAAATTCCCCTCCCTCCAAGTGACATTTTCAAAAGGTATTTCTGTCAGTTATAAAACTAATATGAGTTTATTTCTTAAAGGTGTCATTCTATCATCTCCTTAGCTGCCGCAGATTACAGCCAGAAATCTGTCTTCATTTCTGTTGCTTTGAGTGTAAAACATCTGTTTTTCATGGCTGATCTTGGGAATTTATTTGTATCCTCCATATTAATTTGATTATGAGGGGCCTTGGTGTAGTTTATTTCATGTTCCCAGTGCCTGGGTTTTACTGAATTTCCCATGTGGGATTTTCAGTTCTAAAATAATTTCATTATTTCCTCGTATACATTTTCTGTTCATCTCTCATCTGTTCTGCGGACTTAATTCTTCACAATTTAGGCTACTTAAAGATGTACAACTTGTGATCTCTCTATTATTTAAATTATTTTTCCTCTGTGTTTTATTTTTAAGAATGTCGATCCATTTCACCAATCTTTTCTTTTGCACATCTAATGTGTTATTAATCCAATCCTGTGTATATGTCATCTTTTTCATCTCTGTAATTTTAATTTGGTTTATATTTTTTCTTATATGTGCAATTTCTGAGCATGTGGAATGTGTTTTCATATCCTTCTCAGCTAATTTTACTGTGGCTCAATACTGTATCAGATTTACTATTCCCTTCCTTGTGAATTGCTTTAACTTTCCTCATTGTGTGCCTGGTAAACTTTATATCAGAGTTTCTCAACTGGACTTAATGGGCTGGATTTTGTGGTATTCCTGTAAATCTTCTTGAACTTTAAGATTCAGTTTATAAATAATGAAAACTTTCAGTGATTGCAGACTTGTTAGATGGGTCATGGTCAGTTGGGGGTACAAGTGTAATTATTATTCACTGCAACAGAAGGACTTTTCTCAGTACTCAACCCAATATCATGTGAAATAATGAGTCTTGCAATTTGGCTGTGGACTGCTACATTTATCCCTTTATGTTATACTATTTTTAGATGGTTTTTTTTTTTTTTTTCTAATCCTAGCGTAGTGTCTTAGTTCATTTACCCTGCTGTGATAACATACCCCAGGCTGGTTTATTTAAAATTAATGCACATTTATTATTTATATATTTGGAGTTTGGGAGGTTCAGGATTAAGGGACTAGTAGTTTCAGTGTCTGGTGAGAACCTGTGACTGGGGAGATGGTGATTCCGCATGTCTTCACATGGCAAGAGAGGAAAGGGCATTCTCTTGAGCCTCTAAGAAGGACACTAATCCTGTTCACAAGGATGGAGCCCTACCATTAATCATTTCTTAAAGGCTCCACATCTTAATGCTGTCATCTTGGTTATTAGATTATAGCATATGGCTTTGAAGGAGACACCTACATTTACAGCAGAGCAGGCAGTTTCCTTACGTACAAATGATGATCAGTATCAGTTTAAAGCTCAAGGCAGGGTCTCATATCTTTGGAATCTGGTACCATTCTCTCTTCTCTGGTACACAGTCTAGTGAGACCAAGCTTTCCCACTGCCGTTTATTCTCAGGCTCCATCTGCTCAACACAAAATGAGAGACAAATGCTTTTCCCCTCCATCCCCACTTGCTGAAAAGCAGCCTGGAAGTTATCTGCAGCATGTCTAGACCAACGGCAAGGCTTAGTTTCGTTTGTTGTTTGTTTCTTATCCCATCTGTCAAGAGTTCTTTATTCTCCATGAACTGACATCTAGTGCTTTGAAATTTGATGTTTCATGTCAGTTGTTTGGGAGTATGGATGTTGTGTACACAAGTGTGCTAACAGTCTTTTCATCTCGCCTTTCCTTGCTGTGTCATCCCAAAAGATCACCGAGTTGGTATTATTGATAAATTCCTGAAAACTCAGCTTCCATTTTTCAGGCAGTCCAGTCTTTCTTATTTAGATAGGGGTCCTTGGTTTGCCATCCTTTTGATAGCCACAGATTATAATGTACTTTTAATGAATTAGAAATTTCTAAGATCTTAACTGTTACTTCCAAATGCTGACCACATAAAAACACACTTATGAATATGATAGATACCCTAATAATAACACATTAAAAATGTGCGAAGAAGGCAAATGCATAAAAATGCTGCTGGCATTATTATTCACAGTATTAGGAAGAAGCAAGTTTTATCAAAGTAGAATTGGGTGGAGGTAAGAAAGTCTGAATATAAGCAACTCAATTATAACAGTTATAAAACTGACACATCTGTAATATTATTAATAGATGCAGCTGCTCATAAACTATTCCAAAGGAGTTTTTCTGTGAGGTGGTGAAGAATTGAACAGTGATTGATAGTGAATTAAAAATGTTTAAAAGTAATCTGCTCCTCATGTAGAGCATTGACCCATGAATCTAAGCTTTAAAATTAATCAAGAAGGAAATTTTACATATGCTTTATATTGAAAGTCTAGAAATAGAATTTCGCCATAGAGTTAATTTGTATAGCAGGATAGACGGCACTCTAAACACGCAAGATAGAGTGGTATCTATAGAGTTAAGTTGAAGAAACATTTCAACTGTTTCTTACTCAAAAAGAAATTTTAACTTGTTATATAGAATAAAGAAAGAATTTTAATTCCTGGCAAAAATTTTGTGGTCATTGATATAGAAAAATTACACCAGAGTTTGCCTCAAAATCTTATTTTCCCTAGGTAAGTACATAGAAAATTCATCAATAGGGACCATCAGGGTCACAAGTCATCTTGCATGCTTTACTGGCCAAACATTTAGGAAATATAGGACATGTAATACTTCAAATAGGTTTTCTGGACTTGTTTTAAAGTTCGTGTTATTATTACTTACACAAACTGTATTCTTTAAAATGATTCAACTCTATTTCAGTGAATCCCTAAAGACAGTGCACTTTTTCTAATAGCTGGGGCCCACCTATCCACACATTTCATATTTTTCTACTTCTTTAGCAGAATTTTTAACACATCTTTGTCCATAAATGCAAACGTAACTTATTTGGAGTCAAAAGCCACCAAGGAAGTGCACTGGAGTCAAAAGCACCAGTGCTGTGCATAATATGCAGTGGCACATCATGCAGTAATTGCAGTTTTCCATAGGGCGAGTACATTAAGGAACAAAGTCTTCTCTGCCTTCGCTCGCATTCTTCGGTTACAGTCAGTCCTTAGGACCTCACACCTCTGCTCAGTTTGTGGTTAATGAATTAATTCAGGGTCCAGAGAAGAGTCATACTTCAAACCTCAGTGTTTTGTAATTTTTACTTGATTTCCCCCAAATTAAACTTCCTCGCTTTGCTGTGAGCCCTTTCCTTGTCAGTGGTGCTCCCTGCAGCCAGTGTTTGAGGACTTATCTTCTCTGTAACGTTAGTCACTCCATTATTTCTTACAACGCCACATCCTACCTCCAGCCGAGCTTCTGGTATGTGAATGCGGACTTTTAAGGACACAAAGAATGTTTTCATCTTATACTTTTGAGTCACACATGTTTTGATTCCCATGCTATTAGAGAAATAGTAATGAAGAAGGGGGTATGAAGAAGTGTCCATGTGTAATACACAAAACAAAATTAAATATTCACCACAGATACTACACTGGAGAGTTCCTTTGGTATAGAGTGAGAAATCTCTATACAGTTTCATCGCCAGTGTCTCGATGCGTGTCTTACCCCCTCGGAATCCTAGTTTACTTTATACCCAAGGTACTTTTTGGGGAAAAAAAGGTGAAAAAGCTAATCTGTAGTGACTCAGTCCGTCTTCCTTTTAGTACTTTCTTGTACTCCTACATACACTCATATATGGCCAAAGCTGTTTTAGGTCAAATGCCACCATGGGGTCTGATGAATGTAAAATTCCTTTTGGTGTAAGAAAGGAAATATTTGCAAGACTTCTCATTTAGAATTTCAAAGTAGAAATACAAATATTTCAAGAAGGCTAAAGGTAATGCATATTTGGAAACGTGGTTCAGAGATCTTATTCGGACAGACACCTAGTCACACAAGCCCTCCCTACTTCAAGATGGGTGTCAGTTGCAGTCAGAGCTGAAGTAGTTGAGAACTGGTTTACCTGTACACCCCAGTATCTCTCACAGAGCAAAACTCACAGTGGGCTACTGCCACCACTGATAAATAGTGGTACTGGCCTCCCCTTACCTCTATTCTTGAATTATGCCCTTCTGTTTTTATTAATTATATCTCATTTCCTGAGGAGAGAACAATTCCTTTTGTGTGTGTGTACCAAGAATCAAACTCAGGACTCTGCACTTGCCAGGCAGACACTTGTGCCACTGAGCTATGTCCCCGGCCCAGAGAGGGAAATTCCTAGTCATTCTTTCTTTATGAATTGTTTGTAAAAAGTCATTCAAAAATATCAGTTTTAATGAGCAGTAAGAGCAACTACTAATGGATACAGACTTTTATTTGGAGGTGATAAAATATTCTAAAATTCATTGTGATGATGTTGTACAAGACAGAACACTAAAGTCCAAATTGGAATATTGTGCAATATGTGAACTATATCTTGATAAAGCTGCTGTATATAAAAAAGGAAAAGCTAGATGTTTCAAATTAAGTCTTGTACAGCGGCCCAACATATGAAAAATGTAAATGCAAAATTCTTCTCTTTGTGTCAAAGGTCAAAACCTAAGAACTGAATGTGCTGCCCAATCTAATAAACACTCACTTGTCATTTCCAGCATAGCCCATCGGGGAGCTCCATCAAACACAAAGAGCAAACCTTCTCAGGGGCAACCATTTTTTTGGGAGTATTTCTCCCATAAGCATGCACATACAGCTTCCAGCAAGTAACACTGTCAGATTTCCTAATGGTGCTGAATCTGAATCTCTGTTCTTGAGTCTCATTCAGTGTCTTTTTATTAAAATCTGAAACTGTTTACATTTTAAATTGCTGAGCCAATGAAAGAAAATTTATTTAAAAGAAATTATTTCAAAGGAACAATAAACAAGCAGGAAAAATGAGATTTCTGTTTTTAATTCCTGTGTTCTGTTGTATTACTACTTTACAGTGAGACGTTGCAAAGTTAAAGGTTATTATTACTGCATTCACAGAAGAATTCATTTCCCATTGAGAAGAGTTTGTCTTTGTTGTTTTGGTCTTTCAGTAACAACTTCTGACAGGAAGTTGACCCAGAGAATATTGTTACATTTGACTATAGTCAGGAAATTAGATGCTCAGCATTTTCTTGATGGCACCTGAAAATTGATGTTTGCAGTGAGATTCTTTCCAATGATTTGTATCCCATTGGCATGGAAATTTAATTAATAAATACCACATTTATTCTCCCAAACTCTGAAAATGTGTATCTATGAGCTTTAGAATTAGTCATAAATAATTATTATGCATCCTTGGGTGTCTTTAGTGTCTCTTGTATGGATGGAATAATTGTTTTAGAATGCAAAACTCCCATCCAAATTAATTCCAAACCAAGGAAAAGTGCTAGCCCTTCAAAAGTCAAAGATGGTGATGGAGATGAGCTAGCATAAGACTTTCAAAAATGTTTTCAAAACAATCCCAATTTCATTATATCTAATTATAGAACAAATTTAAATACTTTTATTTACAGAGAAGCAAAACTGTAAAATACACAAAGAAAAACTGAGAGAACATTAGCATAAGCATTGAAAATCTAAAGAAAATAATTGGAAAAGCTAACTTCCTCTTTTTATGACAAATATTTTATAAGCTGTCAGTGTAATTTATTTTATATGGCAAACTGCATAAAAATATACATTCAACCTAAGTGTTTTAAAAATTTAACTTGGTCATAATCTTTTTTATGAATTACACAAAAGTAGTCTTAGGAATATTCTGAAATAAAAAAACTCTAAAACTGTTTGGGCTTTATAGGTTCAGAAGTTTTATGCATAAATCATTTGATTATCAACTTAAACAAATGTGAAATAATATTAGATTGTCTTATTCCATCAGTGTTTGTATCTAGAATTTACTTATTTGAAAGAACAGAAATGTTAGAACAACGAAATAAACATCTTAAATTTAAAATGTCTGTAAATGAACCCAATAGCACTAACAATATTCTAATTATAATATTAAGTGAGAAGAACAATATCTCATTCTCAGAGTATCACTCCTTTGCTAGGCTTCCAATGCCCCAAGTGTACATACTTCAAAAATGTGAAACAGCTTGTACTTTAGCATGGAATTTTACCTTACCTGACTGTGGGTTTATGTGATTTATCCACAGTTTTTATATATCATCTGTTCTGGAAATAGGTTCTTGAACCCTAGATGGTATGGCCAATTGGTAATATTGTATTTTCAAATTCTTATTAAATGATATTTTCATATTCTCACTAAAAAAGCATTAGTCCCACCAGACGACGTTTGGACATTTGTAATTTTTTGGTAGTGTTCTTGGTTTCAGAAGGAGAGTATAACAGTACTGCCAAAGCAAATGAGGCCCCCTGAGAAGTTCTGCCCTTTGTGTTGCAGGGTGAGAAATACTGATCAACATTCTACATCCTGTAGCTGTTGACTGTTGACTGTCCTGCTAGAAATGTGTAGAGGGAAAGTGCCACGATTAATTACCTGAAACTGGCATTTAACACAGTTTTGCATAGACATGAACAATATTTAAGAGCAATGACAGAGTACTGATTAAAAGCTGATATTTCACAAGTTGATTACTATGATTTAAATGCTTGACTTCTAGTTATCTATCTGTTTTGGCTTCTTTATTTGCCAAATTGTCATGATAAAACTGTTGCATTATTGTTATGAGAAAATGCAAAGAACCTAAAAGAATGCTTGACAATCAGCACTGCTTAAAAACCAATGATTATTAATATTTTGCAATCAGAAGTTATAGGTAAATCATAGGAATATTGTCTTTTATTTAAATTTTATTAAACCTCATTTAATATTGCATAAATATATATGCCTACAAATATAAAAATAAGTAAAATTACTACTTTTAGTATTTTATCACTGACAATACACAATTATATTTTCTCTTTGCTTTTTTGTTTTGTTTTCTTTTTTTTTAATTTGAGGGCCTAGCTGGCTACAGAGAATGCTTAGCCCATCAACCTGGAGACGTGACTATTCAGTTTAATGACACAATCTCCAGTGAATGGGAAATAAAGGTTTAAATCAAATAGTAAACATGTAGATTCCCTCAATAGTGAGATCTCTGATTCTGTTTGAATAGAAAAATCATTACAAGACCAGATGGATATATCTTGAGGACTTTTTTTTAAGTATAGGTAGGAATGGAGTCCTACTGAAAGATAATTTGAATTTCTGTCTTGTGGGATAGAAGATGTGTGCATGTGTATGTGTGCGCATATTGCGTGTATATCAGATTATTCATATGTTGAGGAAAGGGATTGATGGTAATTTTAGAACTGTCAGGTTTCTATGCAAGTATGGAATTTTTCCTCATAACTATTTTTCCTGCATTTGCTGCATTAATAGAGGTACATTTTTACTGCATTTTTAGTGGGGATTTTACATTAAATGGCAAGTATACCACCATTGTGATATAACTTGTGATATAACTATATGTTCTTTACACTGAATACTGTTATTTGTCATTATTTCAATATGTCCTTTATGTTAAATTTATGCTATCATCTTGGTTTATACACTTATATAGGCAAGGTATAGAACCTCTGAGTTTTATTTCAAGACAAATATTTTATAACGTGTTTCTTTCAAAGTGTCACTGGGGCCTACAGATCTAACTGTTTAAAATTTGGACATTTTTGAGACAGAAAAATGGGTAATGAGCAGAAAGAAAACGTTAGAGAGATATTCCACAATAATATATTTTTCTTTTATAACATGAAGTATAATAACCCAAGTGAGATTTATTCTCTTAACTTTTACATCTATATCTAAAATTATATCTATATCTAACTATGCTTGTCCACATTTAGATAGATTTAGACAAAATCCAATTTCCTGAATCATTCAGGGAAAGACTGATTGAACAATCTATGTGACATATATAAAAAAAAGAGAAAAAAAAGAAAAATCAGTATACACCAGATGGCTTCCATAAACCCAGCTGGTGATCCATGAGCTTGGAAGCCTTAGGCTGGATTAACTGCCTTAAATTTTTAATTAATTGCTTTAAGGAATTGATTTATAACCACTGAGAACTGCTGTGTAGCAACCAAGAAGCCATTTCAAAAATAACTACAGAAATTACACTTAGAATCAATAAACTTTAAGACAACAGTAAGGAAAAAGGTCTGATAAAGATACTCTATTTACTCAGGAAAGTAGAAGGATAGAATTAAATGGCTTCTGTGGGGAAAGAAAAAGTTTATATAATTAACTTCTACCTTCAGGTAAACAGCAATTTGGTTACGTGGTGGGCAAATATGTTCACTGTTTCAGCTTGCAGTTATATCCTTTCTTATCAGAGGTGCTTCCTAATGAAGCCTGGTAAATCACTCTGTCATATTTTAATGTGTCACTGCAAATGTGTGGCATTTTCCAGTGAGGCAAGGATGTTTTCCATTGACTCAGTTGTACATTCTTCTGTTCAGTGTCATCTCTCCAGGAAAACAAGACTACTTAGTAGTTAGTGTGAGTGAGCCCTTTACCTTGGTGAAAGCAAATGGCAGAGTTTCTTTAGGTAGATTAAAGTTATTTTTCATTAAAAAACACGTATCTCTTCTTTCAAAACATCTAAGTGGTTTTGACCTCTCACCATGATAAATAAATATGGTTACTTATTCTTTGAAACCGTATCATTGATACTCGTAACATGGAGGCTTCTTAGGAACTCAAGTGGTTCAACCAAGAGTTGATGGTTCTATACAGCAACATAATATGTAAAGAGAGCTATAAATATTATGGATACCAAAAGGTAACTCAGAGGATATTTAGTATTTTTTCCTGGTTTCCCTCTTATATTTTTAAAGCTCCAATTCCTGCATCTAGTCAACTTCATCACTGTTCCCTGGATTATACACCCAAAGCTTGGAAGAAGCAGCATATAAATTATAAGTGTAAAATAGTATTTTGCATTACTCTCTGATGAATTGTCCCTAACATTACTGCTTATTTGATCTAGAAGTGAAAGACACAATAGAAAAAAAGAATTTACAAAAATTGAAGATTTATAAGCTTAATTTTCTAATTTTAACCACAGTTCATGTAACATCTCTGTGATAATTAATGGAAATCTACCATAAGAGAAAAAGGCAAAGAAAGCTAAGTGCATGATATATTTATATGTTTTTCTAATATTTGTTGCAGTAGTAGTTTTGCTATTAGAAAATTTTAAGAAAAATGATGGGAACACTGAGAGGGGAAACATAGAAAGATATTTGATCTTTTTACATTGCATATTTGTTATCCTAATAATATCTACTCTGGTCTGGAAATTATATATGCACCTTATCGTCCTCTTCCACAGCAAGTGTTTGGGTTAGCAGATTTCTCATCAAAAATTATTTACTCTAGAAAAGTGAAAAACTTCTCTAATAACCAGGACCTAGTGTGACTAATAATACCAGGAATCTGGTCTATTATACTCAGGTCATAATATCCTAGTATTCGACTCTCCAGAACAATAGAAAGGGTTACTCTGTTATTGACCTAATTTGTCAGCTACATACAAAAGTCATATCTGAGCAATAGACATTTCCTAGGGAAGCTTTGATACCAGTGATAAAGCTACCTACTATAAGCAATTTAGAAGCAGCAACACAGAAAAAATACTTAAAATTTTTAAAATATAGAGAATGGCAAAGTGCAGAACCACAATGTAACACCAGACCTCCAGCCCACACAGGACAAGTCCAGAGCACAGTGAGATAGAGGAAATGAAAACCAACTACCTGAATTTTCTGAAATGGTATCAGTGGAACTTAGAAAAAATAAACAGATATAAGAGGTTATAGAGAAAATCATATCAGAAATAATCACTCAGGTTAACAAAAAAAGATGATCATAATGAAGGATTTTCTCAGTTAATGCAGTGATGACACAAATTTAAAAAAAGTAGAAGAGCTTACAAAAATGATGGAAAGTAGGAACGCCCAATATATGAAATGAATGTACTCCACGAAACAAATACAAGCAGATATCCAGATTAAATATTTCATTGAAAGTATATTCAGCCAAATTAATCAAGATGAAGTCAGACTATCAGACCCAGAAGACAGGATTCTGATTAGAGTACAAAAAGCTCTCTTAAAAATAGCAAGGGACGATGAAAAATTAATCTAACAGCTGAGAGATGATGAAAAGAAGAACCACATAAGGTTGATTGGAATCAATGAAAAGGCAGGAGACAGCACAAATAGTATAAGATGTTCTTCACAGAAATAATGGAAAAAATTTCCCAGGCATGGGAAAAGAATTTGATGTACAGTTCATTGAGTTATATAGAACTCTAATTAGCCATGAGCAAAATAAATCTATACCAAGACATAACATAACCAAGATTAGAGAAATTCAGCACAGGAACAGAATATTAAAAGCTATTAGAGAAAGAAAACAAATCACCTAAAATGGAAAGCTCATCAGAATCATGGCATCTTCTGAGTACAGACTCTCAAGTGAAAGAAAACTTGGAGTGAAGTTTTCAAGTTCTGAAAGAGAACATCTTGCAAACCTGACTGATGTACCATGAAAAACTATCTTTCAAAATAAATGGAGAATAAGATTGTCCCATAACAAATAACTGAGGAAATTTATGATCACACAACTATCTCTGTAAAATGTTCTGAAGAATATTTTAGAAAGACATAATGAAGGCTACCATTCCAAATAATCTATCAGGCCTCATGGGATCACTTATGGGGTGTCTGGGAGGTTACTGGGTCATGGGGACATGATATTCATTAGTGAATTAGTCCATTGAAGCCTGATCAGAGGATTTGTGTCACTGGAGGCATGACCTGGATTTCTGCTCTACTTCTTGCTGCTATGCCATGAACCCTTTTCTTGCCATCCTCCCCTCAGCCATGCCACCCTGCCTTGGAGCCACCTCAGTATGGACTGAAACTTCCACAAACTCTGAGCCAAAGGAAGCCTTTCTTCCTTACATTTGTGGGTGTTGGGTAATGTGTCTCAGTAATGAGAAAAGAATTAAGACAGAGGGGTTATTCTTTGGATTTCTGAGGTGTTGGAAAAATTGTTATGACTTCCTAAATGTCTCATTTATACACTGACTCTCCTGGGCTGCTTGTTGTAGAAAATCGTTCGGTTTTTGGACATAGTTGTGAGGATTGTGAATCAGAGTTCTATTTTTACTAAGTTTTGGCCATTGTACATTTAGTTTCTCATTCATTTCTAATAGTATTTTACTGAAGCACTGTTTTTCCCCTAAGGTACAGCTACTGCTAGGACTCACATTTCTCAACAAATGTTATGTTGCTAAACAGTGTTGCTAAATGAAAACAATACTTAATGACCTGTCTACTATGCCTTAAAATATCATGCAATAAGGGCATTTAAGAAAAGAATAAGACTGTACAGAAATAATGAATCTATTTCTCCCACTTTTAGATTTATTTTGGTTGCTTAAGTTCATTTATATGTTATTAATTAATTACCTTTTCTATAAGTGGGAACCTGATCTTTTTATAGTAGAAATAAGGAATTTTCCGTGTTTATATTCAACAATTTCATTTTCATGTACAATATTAAACATCTCAAAAGTAGAGCTAGTCCATAGCCATCCCATCCTGTATGTGCCCAATCTCAGCAAAAGAAGACCTACCTGCACCTTGGGATGTTCTATAAATTCTTCATGCTTTGGGTTTTGCAGAGACTGCAGAGAAGACAGGAGCTCTTAACAGAGCCAGTGACACATGCATTCTCCCCAGCTATACGAACTCAATATCCCAAATTGTTTGACTACAGAGTATGTTGGGTGATCTTTGGTTATAGATTATTGAGGGGATTAGAGATTCACTAAGATTTGACAAAGACTCTAGCTATTTTGGAATGAAATTTCTGAGTCTGAATGAACACATCTGAGATCCTCATGTTTCCCTTTGTCTTCCATTGCCTATGGGTAGGTAATAAGTACATGCTGAATTTTTCTCTGGTATTTCATTAAGGCCTTTCAGTTTGGGTTAATTTTGTTTAGTTTTCTAGATGACAACTGGTCTTTGTCCAAGTAATAGAAATAGGACACTAACATACGTTCATGGAGTGTAGTGGTTTTTCTAGGTCCTTTCAAGGTAAACTATAGTTCTCCCAAAGTAAATACCTAGTCTCTTTAAAAATATTGATTAAGATGCACAACGTGGTGCCACATGCCTATAATCCCAACACTTGGGAGGCTGAGGCAGGAGGACTGTTGTGAGTTTGAGACCAGCCTGGGCTACAAAGTGAGCTCAAGGCCAGCCTGAACTGCATAGTGAGACCCTGCCTCAAAAAAAAAAAAAAATCAACGTTATATTCCTTAATACATATTCATGAGTAGATTAACTTCCATGTATATTTCTTTACTTTCAAACTTTCACCAACAATGATTTAAAATTATGATAGCCATATGAGAAAAATTTGGTGTGAAACATATTTTTATTCTAGTGGTATCTTCAAACTAAAAGGTAAAGCACTGTTTAGAGAATGCCTTCACTGCTGAAGAAATTACTGGTTTATTATGTACCATTTTTGCTTCTTTTATTTTCAAACATAACAGAAAGTCTGAGTTGTTTGTTTTTTGTTGTGTTAAGTAATGGGAATTTAACACGGGGTCTTTGCACTTAGCTACATCTCCAGCCTTTTTCTTTGCTTTGTTTTTTCACTTTTATTTTATACAAGGTCTCCCTGAGTTGCTAACTTTCTCAGTGTGAGTTTGAACTAGCAATCCCCCTACCTCCGCCTCTTCACAGAATGTTGGGATTACAGACATATGATATCCTGCCTGGTAAAACTGAGTTATTATTTAAAACACATTTGTAATACCATGAACCCATGAAAGCACCTGTTCAGGTCAATTTTCTTAAACCTGAAGTTTCTTCCTTCAACTTATAGAAAGAAAATAATTTTTCTATCACCATGATAGTTTCATATTTGAAGGTGATCTTCTGATGTTCTGTTTTATTCTTTTATTTTTTGCATTTTTCTTTGTTAGTAAGTTATATTTTCATTATGTAAGCACTCTTGGTGTCTCTAGTCCAGATAATACATTATACCTAAATAAAGAAAAAAAAAATACTTTCAAAAGTATGTGATTCTTCTATGAGTAGGAAAAGTAGATTTATATAAGAGCTTTTGTTACTATAGTTACAAGGTAAAGTGAAAAAACCATGGTATCAAGATTTTTTAAACAAAGAGATAGGATGTTCCTTTTAATTTTTAGTATACCTTCAGTACTTGAAATTTATTTAACCACATGAAGATAATGTTATCATAATATTTTCATTTGTAGAAGACCAGAGCTAAACTGTTTCAATCCCACAAACAGTATGAATATAATGTTTTTGCAAAAATTTTGAGTTTTAGTTCTTTAACTACCTTGAAGAACTTGGATAAAAATTTAGTTATTAAATAATTTTATATGTGGCTAAGTTGTAAGAAAGAAACTGATTAGAAACAATGGCCACTAGTTAGAATTTTAATTTGCTCTTATTGCTTTTATTAAAATATTTAAATTTACATATTTAATATGCACATATAGATGTTGTCTTGATTAGTTTTCTCTCGTTGCTGGGAAAAAATACCTGATGCCCAAAATAAAGAGGGAAAGGTTTATTTGGTTCACAGTTTGTGTAGGTTTCAGTCCATACTCGGCTGGCTCCCAGGAAGAGTGGCACATGGAAGAGGGCAATCGTTCATGGCCATGAAAACAGTAAAAGTAACAAGAGCAAAAAGGAGGAGCAGCAGCATGAAGCATCTTCTTTCCCTCCCTTACACTGTATTCAAACTAGCCCTTCATGATGGTGTGGCACTTACACCCATATTCCAGCATTGGACCATGAATCAATCATAAACTCTAAAAGCCTGCCCAATGCCTGCATCAGGCTTTGGGGGAACATCCAGACAGAAACCATAACAGACATGTACAGTTGTATGTTTATTTTGCCACTTCAAATTTCTTCGAAAGACAGAAAATTGATATCTAGAGAGAAAGATTACTAAATTGTGCTCCCATTTCCTCTTATATATGTGTAGATAAACTAGGTATAATAAACAGAATTATAAATTTGTATACACAAACAATGGCTACAATATCTAGTCCTATCTTACAAATTATTGCAACTTTTAAAGGTAAAAGAAATTAGATCACTGTTTAGGAAACTGAGTGGTAAGAGGAGACAAACATCAAAATGCTAGAATTAATCTATGAATTTTATATGTCTAGCTACCTGGTTTGCTACATTTAATAGCAGAATCAAAAGTGAAGAGTAAAGGTATAGTCTTTAAATGTACTGATAGCATGGTAGGATTACTGCATTATTCTATATTTACAGTTCAAAATATAATAATATGGACAAATTATGCTCATTTTTTGCTGTTAAAATTAATGTTATGGGGCTATAAATATCCATGTAAGTATCAAGTTTCTTAAAATAGAAAAAAAATTAGTGGGTGCTTACAAAGTGTTTAATTTGGAGGGTTTACTGTTGACTGTTTCAAAAATATATTTATGTTTTTATTCTTCATTATTTAAAAAATTTCTCAAGAAAGATATTTATTTGATTTTATGAAGTGTCAGTACAATATTTACTTAATGTATTTTTCTTACTTAAAAAATAATTAGAAAACCTTCATATCTCTTTGCTTTATATTAGACAAATAAAGTACAGAGCAGAATACATTATCTATTTAAATATTACTAGAGTTTGGCAGATGGCTGTCAGGCTGAAAGGCCTTAGAGAAATTATAAATGCATGTGGAAATAAAACATTAAGAATATGTTATGTTATAGACAAAAAGCCATTTTATGACTCAGCTTACCCAGATACCTTCTAATCTACTCATATTGCATTTGGCTTAAAGCGAATATTTTCTTTCTTATCTGTGTTACAGAAATATATCCTATTGAACTTCAACATTATTACTTAAGGTTTATAAAACTCATTTCTAAATTTTATGATGAACATCCAATATTTCTTGCTGTAGCGCTGTAAAAGACTTACACTACCTCCATGGTTTCTTCACAAATTTATTTTCTTTACCATTGTACAAAAAAGTACTGTACTATTGTAATTTTTCCTCAGTATCCAACCAATTTTGGGCTCAGAACTCCTTACAGATACAAAAATCTGGTACTGTTGAAAGCTCTTACCTAAAATGGCATAGTATTTTCCTATAACCTGCATACTGACACATTTACCATTTAATTTTAGATTACTTGTATCAGTCCAATGATGGTTATACTACATTGTGTAGCAAATCAAAACAAGAAGTACCCCTGGTCTTTTTTCACACTTTGAGAACAGATGCAGTTTTTGAAATATTTCCAAATCAATATTTATTGAATACAGGGATACAAAGCCAACCAATAGGTAGCAAAACCATAACTGTTTTCATTACAATTCCACATTTACATTCTTACACGTTCAATGTTTAACAATAACGTTCATAATTATCACTGGGACATAAAGAATCATTAACTGATCTGAGTTTAAAACGTTGAAAAGACTGAGAGCATACACTTCATCAGAAAATAAAGGTCAAGGCTTATGGATTTCATGACATCCTCTTTTTATGATTTTGAAACACTAAATAACAACATCAAGTTAATGGTTAAATATTAAAGCCATAACAAATTCTGTCATATTTTTCTTGTTTGCATATAGAATGGTGTTATTTAGTAATTGTGTACTCACAGTATTGATACTGCCCAGGGAGGATTATATATTCTTTTAAATTGATTAAATCTTTTCTCATAGGTAGTCTTAGCAATCTGTTGAATGCTAGATTCTGCAGTTATATTATACAGTTATCTATTGATATTGCTACTACAAAATTATATCTGATCAAATCACTTTCAGTGTTTACTCAGTGGCAAAAATATTACTCAAATAAAATAAAATAATTTCTCAATAAAGCATCACAATTTATCGCACCACAATTAATATGAAAATTGGCAACATACTTAATAAATCTGTGTTACTTATTAAAACAAAGCAGAAGGAAGGAAAACACAAGTATACTTAAATAAATGACAAAAACATTTAGTCACAGTATCTGGATTTAAAAATTGGATTATTTATTAAAATATAATTCTACATTTTTTTTTTTACTAAGGCTGCCACGACATATGAGAGTGGGTTGCTTACAGGACAAAAATTTGTATTTTTTATAGTTCTGAAAGCTAGAAGCCCTTGATCAAGGTGGTCGAAGGTTATGAGTCTCTAGGCTTTAAGAACCGCTCTTTGTTGTGACCTCACGTGGTCTTTCCCCGGAGTGTGCACAAGCCCAGCGTCTCTGACAATGTCCGAGCCTGTTCTTGTAGGAACCTCAGTCAGACTGGACTAGGACCTGCTCTGATGACCTTGTTGTAATTTATTTCCCTCTTTAAGGTTTCATTTGCAAATATTTATACTCCGTGGAGCTGAGGGTTGGCGTTTTAAGACATGAATTTTGGAGAGAAAAAATTCAGTTTATGCCACTCTGCAGAGTATTTTCTCTCCAATTTGTTCCAGGCAAATTTGTAAACTAGTGGCCTAAAGGGTTGATTTTGTTTAGGTGAAACACACGTATTTGTTTTCAAATATTTGAATTGGCTGTTCTGATGACACTGAAGCATGTGGAGATTTGATTTCAGCACTGATGAGAAAGTTTCTAGATGAATAGGAAGACTGAGTTAAACATACTCATGTTTACACAGAGAGAGGGTGGTGGACCCTGAGTTGTCCCAGTGTAGAAGAGTCAAGATTTTCCTTTGCACGTATCTCTAGCTCACTTGCCTTACACGATAACGGCTCTGTCAGTAAGATGGCAGTCCTAGGGATGGAGATATGGCTCAGTGGCATCAGTGCCTGCCTGGCAAGTGCAAGGTCCTGAGTTCAATTCTAGGTACGAAAAACAAAAACAAAAAAAAACGAAGGCAGGTCCTGACACTGGGAAGAAAGGGGCTTTGTGCTTTGATGAGAAATTTTAGTCAAAATACATAGGCTGTGTTCCAGAAGAATACATAGCACTCATTGTAAAAGCAAATGTAGAGTTACATCTTTAAGTGAGGAGGCAGTTGGTCCCATAGAGACCTCTACGTTGAATGCAAATTCAGGTATCTTTTTATACAACCAAAGTTTACTCTGAGGATTTAGGGAATGATGTTGATTGTAATTCTTTTTGATATTTTTAGGGAGTTACTTTGAAATTACAAAATATCTTCTTGGTTCTTTTCAGATAGTCACTGCTCTCTTAAGGGACTAAACAGTATAAGAAATTTAGGAAAGTTATTTACAAAAGTAAAATTTTAAATTAATCGGGTCTCAATTCAAGGTGACTGGGTATTTAAAAGAAGTTCCCTGTCTGCTATCTTTGGGCTTTATTCTATGACAAGCAGGAACACGGAAGGCCTTTGTTTGGTTATAGATGGCCAGGTGGCCAGGTATTAAAATTGGTACCAGGACACTAGGGTGATGTCCCACAGAGATGAAGGATGAAACACAGGACAATGGAGGAAGGATGCAAGCAACTTCAGTTAAAAGATAGAAAAATAAAAACATAAAAGGGAATTTTGAAGAAGTAAACCTCCAGCTAGTCCAATGGGGTTTCTGAGCAGGACACTGAGGTCTCTTTGCATATGGATTTTAAGAGATTTAGAAGGGAAGTTGGACCATTGCATAAGCAATATAATCTCTACTGTGTAAGAGACTACAGTTTGGGGGAGGGGTCCCATCTAAGCTGTGTTCCTGAAGTATCCTTTCAGGGTCCATGTGCCCTTGAGCCAGTGATTTGCCTAGTCATGCTCTAGGGAGGTCTAGAGAGCAAAAGCACATCTGAAAGGTTTTTGTAAGATCACTGGAGGGTCATGATTAAGCAGGCTCCATTTTGGGCTTTTTGATTCTGCTTTGGGGTTCACTATCCTTACTGTCTGTGCTGCCTCAGTAATTCTTGTTACAAAATGAATGTGCACAATGCATAACCTTAAAGTGTCATATTGCTCTATGTGGTCATTTTGTAGTTGAAATATAAGCAATGATTTTCACTGAGGAATTCAGGTCATCAAAATTGCAATACTATTTTTCTCAGGAATAGAAAGAGAAATCCTACAATTCACATGGATACATAAAACACTCAAATGATGAAAGCAATGCAAACTAAAAGGAAAGCTGGTGGATTACAATGTCTGAATTTTAAAATGCAGTACAAAACTGTTAACCAGCTATCATGGCGGTGTACTGCCAGACACAGAGACTAAAAGAATATGATGGGTAACTCAGAAGTACGTCCATATGTTCACCACCAATTTTTTTTTTAACAAGGTCTACAAAAATGTACATTGAAGAAAGGGCAGTCTTTGGGCATATCCTAAGTCTGTGTTACTGACTCACTTGGCAAGGTAGATATCCATGTGTAGAATAATGTAACAAGACTTCTCTCACCATACACAAAAATAAATTCAATGTCAATCAAAAATGAAATATATGCCTAAGCCTATAAAATATCTTATGAAGAACTAGGGAAAGCCCTTCAGTAAACTAAGGTGGGCAAAGAAATTTTATTCAGATTAGGCCTCCAAACACAAGAAATACAAGCAAAAATAGACAAATGGAATCATGTATACTAAAAAGCTTCTTCCAAGTAAAATAAACAATAAAGAGACAATCTGTGTTAACTGAAGAAATATTTATAACCTATGCATGCAAAGGAGTAAAGTCAAAAACATTTAAGGAACTCAATAACTCCACAACGACAATAAAATCTAAATAATACATTTTGAAAATGAGCAAAAGATCTGACTAGAGATTATTAAAAGGTAACATACAAAAGGCAAAGAAGGGCCAGGTATATAGCTCAGTGGTACAAGTGCCTGCCTGGCAAGCGCAAGGTCCTGAGTTAGATTCCTGGTATCAAAAAATAAAAAGAGGCAAAGAAATATATTTTAAAATGCTATTTTAAAATGCTCTGCATGTCTATTCATTGGGGAAATGCAAATGAAAACCACTATGTACTGTTACCTACTTCAAGTCAGAATGATTATTTTGAAAGACAAAAATGTAAGAACAGTGAAGATGTAGAAAAAGCGGGAACTCGTGTACTATTGGTACAAATATCAATGAATATAGTTCTTATGAATAATAGTAAAATGACTCCTTGTAACCTTAAAAATACAATCACCATTGATTCAACTATTCCACTACCGGATATATAGCTAAAGGAATGTTACAATTATGCCTACATTCCCAGGTGTGCCACAGCGTAATTCATAGTAGCCAATATATTACTTCATGTAAGGTGTCCATTCATTAATGAAAGGATAAAAATATGTATTATATATCCAACACATTGGAATAAAATAAGTAGAATATTATTGATGATCGAAAGGAGTGACATCTTGTCATTTACAACAACAGATGAGACAAGAGGACAGAATAGTAAATGTAATAGGGCAACTGCAGAAACGTAAATGCTACCTGTCTTCACTCAGGTATAGAAGATAAATACAGTAAATTCACCTTACAGAGGACGAAGAGTGGTTATCAGAGGCTGTAGTGATGCTATGACAATTCATTAAGCAGAAACAATAAGTTTCAGGGTTCTATGCTGCAGTAGGGTGACTATAATTAAAAATAATTTGTTTATCATAAACATATTAATAAAAATGATAGAGAAATTATTTTGAATGTTTTCAACACAAAAAACGATAAATATTAGAGGAAAAAGGTGTACTGTACATCTTGATTTTTACACTAAACATTGCACACATATATTACAAAGTCACACTGTAACCCATAAGTATGTATGGTTATTTTACATCAATCAAATCTTTTTTAAAATGTCAGGAAGAAATCTAAAAATAAGGACACAAAAAAGTGAAAAATGAAACTTAAAAAAGGATATGCCAAGCAAACAAAAAGATAATTTAACAAATTATAATAATTGTGAACAAAAAGATAATTTGTGTGGGTATATAACTGTAATAATTAATAATCATAGTAATAATAAATGTATCTTTCCATAAGGAATCATGCACACTGCACGAAGAAAGAGTAGAGAAAGGGAGAAGCACTGACCAGGTCAGTCATTTAGACTCTACTAGAAACTAAGCTCACAAGTTAAAAAAAAAAAATACCTCAAAGGAAGGCAAAGCAACACTAAACAAAGCAAGTGCTTAGAGGCTTAGCAATGAAACCAAAACCAATTTCACTGAAAAATGAGTACCTGTCTATTGATAGTAATCAAGAGATCAAATATGCCCTTAGTTTAATATGCGGAAAACAAAATGAGAATACTATGTATCTTTGAGATAATCTGCAAAGATTCAAAAAAGTGAGCTACTAGAAATTATTTTTCATAATACCATCATTGTTTTAGTTGAACAGACCATAGGTAAATTCTAGAGCCAATCACAATCCTGAAAATGATAATCCCTAATACCATAACTATGAGTGTTGAAATGTTGAAGATCAAAATCGCTAACACATAAAATCTAAGTGGTCTAAAATCTTGAAAATTGCAATCCTAAAAAATTGAAATTTGTATGGTGAAATCATGAAGACCAAAATTCTGAAACTTTCAATTCCCATGGATAAGGAAAAGGTGGAGAGTAAGGGAAAAAATTAAAAGGGAAAAAGCCCAGTTCTGGAGGACTGGTCACTTAATATGACAACAATGAAAAATTTAATTTAAAAATGTATCATTTGTCTCCTTGTCAATTCTTTCAGTGAATGAAATTTGGGACTCTTAATAAAAGGTGTATTTCCTGCAGAAGCCACTGGAGCTACTAACCATGTAAAAAAATTACGAGGCTAGAAGAATAAGAAGAAACCTATACAGGGACGATACTTTTTTTTAACCATTGTTATTTCCCTTAAATTTGTAATCTGTTATATTTTCCAAATGGATTTCCATGTACCCATTCTCTACAATTGTGACACATAAAATTTCTCAAGGTCTTTGTTCTATGTATAACTGGCTACTTCATACATGGTCATAACTCCTGAAAAATTTTGACTGATTTTCTTCAAAAACAGCATGTCATCATATTTCTGATGGCCACAATTATGAACCTGGGTGCAAAAACTTATACATTTTACTTTTTGACCTATTGTTATGGTTGATACATTGTGTCAACTTGGGGAGTCTAGAGGTTTGGCTGAGTGATTCAGCAGGAAGCCAGGGTGCTTACTTTGTATGCAGCCTGAGCCTGTGGAAGAGGAGGGCCTGGAGACTGTGTGAGAGCTACCCGACCCCTGGGTAAGGGTAGACTGTTCACAATTTGCCCTCTGCCATGTACCACTCTGCCTCTGAACAAGCCAAGTAATGGACTGAGACTTCCACAAACTGTAAGCTAAATAAACCTTTCCTTCCTTCATTTTGGCATTGGGTATTTTGTCTCAGCAACGAGAGAAAAGTAACCAAGACACCTATTTTTATGAATAGGTTTATCTACTCAGTGTTACAACCAACATCAATGGACTGATGATTTCCTAGAACACTTGACTGTGAAGTTGGTAAGTACATATATAACTATTGGCTATTTTATTATGTAAACTACCCTTTAAAATGTTGCATCATGTTTTTATACTTCTTAAATAAACCTCATTAAACTGTGACAAATGTTTTCTAAATAACTTTTTAACAATATATTTTCAGGATTTTGATCACACAAGATTTTGGAATCACAGTACTCTACAGTTATGTTATCTGTCATTGTACTTCCCTTGATTATGGTCCCAACAGGTTAATTTTACAAACAATTTTTACAGTCTAAATATAGCATAATATTCTCACATCAGAATTATTTTTAGAAGCCTAAAATACTTGGCATTTCTGCATGTGTTTCATATGCTGACATATGTGCTTTGTATGTGGGCACATTTAGCTAAGCAAATGTAATCTGTACCTGGATATTCCTATTTTCTACTATTCCCTGTCTCTCAGATCTTCCATCCCTCATGCAATGAAGTAGATTATCTTAGTTTGCAATATTGGCAATTGTTATTGGTTTGCCATTAGCGATTACCTCTGTAACAGCTACATTATGTGTATGTAGCCTTATATACATTTGAGAGATGCTATAAGGAACCATGAATTCTATTACATGCAGGGAAGAGTTGCCAT
The DNA here is from genome assembly GCA_004027595.1 of Dinomys branickii. NCBI lineage: Eukaryota > Metazoa > Chordata > Mammalia > Rodentia > Dinomyidae > Dinomys > Dinomys branickii. The sequence goes on from PVLD010002957.1 coordinate 121,533, forward strand.
CTGCAAAAAGATTTTCCTGTAAACCTAAGCTGTCAACCTAAGCTTGGAAGTCAAACAATGTATTCTCTGTTATGCAGAGGCAGCTCACAATCGAAAAGTATGAAAAATCCCTAGGAATAATTTATGAGCAAACATTCTTTTATGCTTGGCTCATATATCAGATCCTCATATGGTAGTAAATAGATATAAGAAAATGATTTATTTTGTCCCAAGCTACTGCATAGAAATATCAGAGAGTTACAAACCCGGGACCTCGAAAAGACATGAAAAATTCAGGTCATCATTTACCATAGAGTCTTCAAAGTGGATATAGAGAAAATCTAGCCAATCTGTCATTTTATTGGAAAAGATAGTGAGGTTTAGAGAGTTTGACTTTGCATAGGGAGTTTCACGGATAAATCTAGAACTCAGGTATTTTTCCATAGTTCATGCTCTTTCACCATATAAAGCGGCACATATTACCATGATTTCAGGGAAATCCACTTTTAGGATAAAATACTGCTTATTCATACTCAATTCAGGGAATTCTGGACAAACATTATCTATATGTTACACCCTGCAGAATGTGATGCTTTAAGAGCATTGCCTTGTAGCCAAGCTGATTTTCCTAGACAGATTTTTAAACTATATGTAAAGTTGTTTTATTTCATATAGTTAGTTTTTAAGGTTTCTTTTCTAAAATTTAAATATGTTTGTAATTAATTTCATGTTCTTTTCCTCAATTTTTTTTCTTAGAAGTCTAAGTACTTAAACATTTTCTCTAAGTTCAAACTATATCCTAGATTTCATCTTTTACTATTCAAAGATTTTGATTTCTTCTCAAAATCTTTAAGCAATAATATCTTGCTGTCCAGTGCCCTTTTTATCTATTGATAATGCTGAATAATTTCAACATGATATACCTTTCTATATCTGCACTACTACCTAAATTTTCAACCATGAGTACATCTAAATCACTACATTAATTTGACAATACATAGCTGTATCACTGTCTTCTTGTATATCTACATTCTTATATTTTCCCCATGGTGAGTCATTAGGCTTTTGAGTTTCATTCATAAATTTTAAAATTTCCCAAAGTAAATCTTGACCAGTTATCCATTGTTTTGCTAAGTTATATATGCATAAACAGAGAACCTGCAAAATTGCTAGTTTGATTCACAGAGTACAATATCATAGGAAAGTAGGTAAAAATCCCAGGAAGTACAGTGAAATGGGCACAGGAGGTAAAAATGTTTCCATGAAGTCATATTCCGTATAAGTCTTGTAATCTTTCACTCCTAAAACAGCTGCCACACATGAAGGGCTTCAGTATCATACCTTAAATCCCCTACAGTTCTTTAAATCTTTTACACAGTCTGCACTTGGATTCAGAATCATTTCTCTCACAAAGCTTTGCTACAAGTTTTTTGCTTGATTTATAAATACCATTTGACTCACACCTTGAGAATGAAGATATATTTCCCATTGTTGGTTGTAACATGATGATGTTACTCTTGCTTGACAGAGTAATTTTTTGTCTGAATTACCTTTTTGCTCTCCATCGTCTTGAAAACTTCTCCTTGACTTTCTCTGTGGTTTGGCTCATACCAGCCCTCCAACTGGCAGAATGAATACTTGTTCTTAATCCCAATGTTTTTAGACACTAAAATGCAGAACCCTTAATCAATCAGTCGAGGTTCATGTAATAGCACATCCTCATTGACCTGACACATTCATTAAAAACTGATTTAGTGTTGGGTGTTGTGGTGCACACCTGTAATCCTGGCACTCAGGAGGCTGAGGCAGGAAGATCTATGCAAGTTTGAGGCCAGCTTGGGCTACAAAGTGAATTCAAGTCCAACATGAGTTACATAGTGAGACCCTGTCTCAAAAAACCAAACAGAATAGAAGGAGGAGATTATTAACATCCTGTGATTAAAAAGCTAGTTGAATAATTTCATTATGAGTGGATGTAATATAGAGAAGAGTATCGTTACATCCCACAAATGTTTATATATATTTGAACGTGTGAAGGCAAAACTTTTACAGAATGAAGGTTAGTGTATGCCAGTCTTATTCTAACACTGTAGGTATTTATTTCATATCTCAGAGGCTGATGCTCCCCTGACAGGATTCGTATGTTGTGCACACGCCCACCAACACGTAAACGTCCAAACGTAAACTGAAGCTTCCTTCCTTACAGCACACTCTTATTCAAGATCACAAGATTCGCCCACACTAGCTGTTGCATCCTTCTAAATACATTTATAGTTTTATGTTAATAAGTGAAATATTGATCTTTCACTTTTTTTCCTTATCCATCTTTTTCTTTCTTTTAAATATTGCTATTAAAGATAATGTTTTTAAAAATTCACTGAGCATACATTGTTCATATATGTTCAAGAATGCCCATTGCAATCTGGACGTAGTGGTGCACACTTGTAGTCGTAACACTCAGGAGGCTGAGGCAGGAGGATTACTGAGAATTGAAGACCAGCCCTGGCTACACAGTGAGCTCAAGGCTGGCCTGAACTACATAGTGGGACCCTGTCTGAAAAAGACAAAAAAAAAAAAAAAAAAAAAGGAATGTCCAATGATAAACTCTTAAAATGATTTTTCTGGAAATTTAAACCTATTATGACTATATGAGGGTATATTTTTACAATCACTAATTAATATAGGGTTTTCAAATTTTAAGTGTATGAAGATGGGATAAATTCTGATAATTCGAATAGAATATTTATTGTATCTCTCTTACTAGAATTATAAATAAATATCTGAAAACTTTTCTCAATCCATATTGCTTTCCTAACCTCATTTTTAAAAAGTTGATTTTCAAGAGCTCTTAAATGATTAGAAAATCAACCTTTTTTCTGAGATATGTTATAGTCTTTAAAAAACTATTTGACTGTCTTTTAATTTTACTTTTATGTGTTCATAGATGACTTCCTGAACAATATTTGTGCATACTGTTTTCTTATATTTACCTTTCACTCATCTTAACCTTACCAACATAGGTTAATTTATTTAATTTTTCAACAGACAAATCATTTCACTTCCCAATTTTCTTTCTTTGTGGCTTTTCAATACTCTGCCTTCCTGAGATAAACTGTTTACTATGTTATTGTATCGTAAGGAGTTCAGGGAAACAATGTATCAAAAACTGGGTTGAATGTTGTGGAATGCTTTAATATTAGAAACAAAGCTTTCTGTTGTGGTCTTTGATAAAGGCTGTCTTTTTTACACAGATAGTTATATATATTAACTCACTATGTGCTCTTAAACATATGAAGTATAGAAGTCATATTAGCTATCAATAAAAAATTTAAAGTTCTCTCACACAAAATTGATTTTCTCAGTTTTCATGTTTCACATTTCCTATAAAATAATATAATCTCATTAATTTAATTTTCCCCTTTAAAAGAGAGAGAAGTAAAGAAATTATACCCACTGACCCTCTCAATTATGAAAACAATTCTCAAGGTATTATTTCTTCTAAGGCATAGTTATATTTTGATATAATAAATACTAATCCAGTTTTAAATAGAAGTACAGGTATGTTTTTTTTTTTTTATGGCTTAACAATACATACCTATTTTCTTGTCAAACAAGGAATTCTAAGGAGCTAGTGCTCCATAACTCAGTAGATCCATCTCAACTCAGCCCCTCTGGGCACAGGGCTACATATGATCAAGTCATAGCTGTTATATTTTCTCAGCCTGTCTTGAAAATGAATGTTTTTATAGCATTTAAGTTAGACATATGACCTTTCTGGTCTTTTGAATCACAACTATAGAGTACTTTCAGAGGCTTTGCTAAGTTTACAAGATGAACTACAAGATATGTGTTATCAGAGACAGTAGTGCATAATCTATGAGTAGAAGCCATACATGATATGGAGAGAGAAAAATATCTTAGTCATTTCATTGTTTGAATCCCTAGATTGAGGTATGCCAGAAAGCGATCTTCTCCTAAGGCGAAGGTCAGCAAACACAGTCCCTCCCTTTGTAGAGTAGATTCGTTAATCTTGTGAGGTCTTTTAATGCAGTGTTGTGGCTGATACAGAAATTGATATCTGCAAGTAAGGTATTGTGAATGGTAAACTGAAAGTCAATGATTGTGAGAATGAGGTAGTAAAGCAGTCTAAACACATACACTTTTTTATAGCTTACCAGCAGTGCTTTCATTTCAAACAGTGCTCAGGCATTAGTGACATAAAAATGGTAAAGTGTCATCACATTAGGTAAAGCCACAGCACATTCTTGTGGATTTCTGTTATATTCTGCAAATTGCAAAAGTAAATCACGAAAATTACGATGAGCTGCACCGTGACTGAGAGCAACAATACTACTGCAAGTGGACCAAATGGCGACTGATTAGGTAAAATATTACGACGTGCCAAAGCATCACCATTTTACCTTTCACATAAAAGTATGGTATGTATTGATCTAATTTTATCCTTTTTGAGTTTACATGTCCCACCTTTAAAAAAATCTAACTACTATTAAAATAGTACAAATCTTATGAAGTGGAGAATTAACAGTTGGGAATCCAGAACAGTGGTAACGTAATTCCCCCGACACTCAGGGCGAATCCTTCCTTTCAAGCACATGCCTGAAAAGAGCAGTGATTACAACCCTTACAGCCATGCACAGCAACGCAAGTGAGAAATCAGCTGTCTCATTCTAGTGCCATTATAAAAACAAGGAATAAGCTAGACTGTGTAGGTGTGAGCCATATTTATAAGAATCAGACTAAGAATCAGAAATACATATGTAAGGGCAGGAGTAAACTTCTAAGCACCTCAAAAGGCTTTCAGGCAGCTCAGTGAGGTCTTTAGTTAATATTATTGCCAAAGATGCTATAAGATTGAAAGAAATTTTATACTTTTTTGTCATTTTAAAAATATTGGTCCAAAATATGTAAGATACAAAATTTGATTTTTAATCGTTTTCTATGTACAAATCAGCAACATTCTCTACCCTCACATGGTAGTGCAAATATCACTGCTGTTTCTAGAACTCTTCCAGTAACTTACAGAAACTCTGTAACCACTAACAATAACTGTGCACTCCTCCAATCCTGTAAAAATATTTGTAAATATTGTGCAATAAACCTTAAAATAAATAATATATTTTAAATAAATTATGTTCATCTGTGGAATAACTAAGTGTTTTAATATTTAGAATGTAGAGCTGAAATGTCTAGAAGTGCTCATTTCACCTGCCTTTGGTTCTGCAAATCTTTAATTGCGCTTTATTTGAATCTCATTATCTAAAAGTGAGTTAGGAGAATTTTCTATCTAGTCAATATTTTGCTATCCTTGTTTAATTTTAATGATTTAAAATCCTAGTTTGATTCTGTTTTGTGTTTACAAATGACTTCACATGCCACATTATTCCTAGTGTCTTTTGAATAAATCTGGTTAATGTATAAAATATGAGAAAGAAAATCTAGGAGTCCTTTGTTCTCAAGACTTTTTTTTTTTTTTTTTTTTTTTGCGGTACTGGGGATCGAACTCAGGACCCTGCGCTTGCTAGGCAAGCGCTTACTCCACTGAGCTATATCCCCAGCCCCTGTTCTCAAGACTTTTAAAAGTTCATCAAGTTGAAATACATTTGAAGCTTATTTTTTAGTCACCAGACACTATTTGCACTGATAGGATAGCGACATACTTTGTTGTTTAAACACAAGATAGTGAAAGCTACAGGTTAAATTGATAACCATATTATCTTTCAGATTATCATATATATATATATATATATATATATATATATATATATATTTGACTACAACTTCAATAATATCCTTGAAGCTCCAGATTATCTAACAAACTGAAAAAATCTGCATCACATAGCTGCCCCCTTTAAGCGATTATTGCAAGATAAAATTTTATGGATGACAAAAACAAGCTTAAAACTCAGAGTGACATTATTTGATGAGAATGCTAGAATAGCTATTCAAGTCAAGGTGAAACATAGATGGTGTATATTTTGCCCTCAATTAATTATTCCTAAATTTTATATGTGTCTATTTATCTGCCTGTACTTTCTATCTAACTATATGTTTGCTGTCTTCATGTTTTGTAAGTTCAAGACATACCTTTAATTCTTTGCGGCACTAAGATATAATACCTGTATAGCTATAACCTAATCTATATCTGAAATAGAAACATTTAGTCTATAGAAATAATTTTGAATTAGTTTTAAGATATGAAAATAATTATCATTTCAAGCATTTTAGGAATCTTATTTCATTTTAGGTCTTATGAAATCACTCCTGAAAACCTAAGTTTTTTAAAAATTTAGGTACTTAGACATACACTACCTAATAATAGACATTTTAGGAATACATGGTTCACTGGCTTATTTTAGAAATATTTAATGTAAATATATACCATTTACTGCATGGCATGGCAGTTTCATGTATTTTCAGTATGTTAATTTGTGCTGCGAATTGATAACCAGACATTAGAGAATGGACAGTTACTGTTTTAGGGATTAAATAGAAAAATAATTTTTTTCTATGAGAGAATAAATCTATGAAAGATTTGAATGCAGTCATTTTTTTCTGTAAAATATTGCCTGTGGCCTCCCTTGCAAAGTGCAGAGTCCCTCTGTATTCATTGTTTAACAGTGAAAAATTAATGCATTATTTAAATATGTGATACATCACAAGAAGGAAGGCAATAAAGTATCAGTCTATGAATCATGTTTGGCCATAAGTTTGAATCCTTGGAATATAAAATCTTGGCATCAGGCCTCATTATAAATCAAAGTATTTTTATGTATATGAGGCCCAAAACACAGCTTGACTTCCTATTTTAATATGTAGACTGTCAGCCAATATCAGTACCATTTATGACTGTCAACTTCTTAGCATTTCAATAATTCTGACATTTCCTTCTCATTTTCCTATCATCTAGATTTCCCAAAATGAAAGAAGTTTGAAACAAATTTTATCCTTGGGCTGCAGTGATTATATAAGCATGACTTCAGCTGTGGTTCTTCCCTGGGAATAATTACGCAGTTACTGTTCCCTAAAGCACTACACTGCAGAACCGTAAAGCGTAAACATTAAAAATGAGGCACCGAGCTATCTTCAGTAATTATCAGAACACTCTGGAATTAATGAGAAAAAAGGTGAATTTGTTAAATACTGTATGTGGCATATGTGGCAGTAGAAATATGTTAATATTTTTCAGCAGTTTTTGAAGCCATGGGGAAAAATAGTTCTCATCTCACTTTATAGCGCTGATAATTGTTCAAAAGAGGGAGTTGAGTAATATAACAATACTAAAATATTTAAGTTTTATAAAAACTTTCTGATGACCATGGAAGATAAACTCATATAAAGCAAAATTATATTTACAATTTGTGCATAACATTCTTAAGTTACTGTATTCCTTGAGATGTAATTTTTAAATATCAAAGAAAGTCCTTCAACTAACAAAACAAACAAACATATAGTACTACTGATCCCAATCATGACTTGAGTCTAGAAACAAAAATCAGATCAATCTTGCACTCTTACATCTGATAATCTTACCAACTTCATTGAAGATAACAATATGTAATATAACAACCACTGCTAATTCCTATCATCTTGTTTTGAGATCCTGTTATGTTTTTATTGTTTTTGTGTTGTTTTGGTTTTGTCTTCATTGTTGTTATTTTGTTATTGTTTTTCTCTTTAAAATTATACATATAATATATATATATATATATTATTAGCAAACATTAGATCCAGCTATATCACTGTATATTGCTATTGTATAAATCATAACTCAAATGAATGGAGTGTTTTATGCAAGTTCATAAGAAAGGTAGTGGTTTGTAACTTCTATTCATCAATGCAGTACAGTATACTAAATGGTGAACAACTTTACGAACACTGTCTAGAAATTGACTTGAGGGTCTTATTTGTATCAATGTTTCACATTTTGCCAGATGATGATAACACATCATATTGACAAGTTAGTAACAGTGAACAAAATTGACTATTAGTAGTGACAGATAATATGCTACATTCTGCTACAATCTTTGTGTAAGCATTACAAATGTCTTCACAAGTACCTTGTAAATAACACTATTACTTTCCTTTGTAAATTTTAATACACACTTGTGAATTGGTGAAGGTCACAGTTGGTAAGTGGCAGAGGCAAGGTTAAACCCAGCCAACTGCACTCCATAATCAGAGGTCTCAAAATTGTAATCTACTCAGACTTCTGTAGTGTATAAGGCGAATGTTTCTAAACATGACAGAGGCAAATGATGATTCTGCCATGTAAAACGTGTGTCACTTTCTATTTGGTGTATCAGTAGTCATTTTGGCTGAAAATTTTCCAGGCTTGCCTTACTTTTCATCCTAAAAAGTGATTAAAAGAGTCTGTTATACAAATATTACAGTGTTGGAAATAATTCTTTACTCATTATAAATCCCTTCTGAAAAGATTCACATCATATAAAGCAAACATAAACAATACACACTTTCATCTTTATCTATGGCAAAAATATGTTTTAGTTATCCAATCTTGACATATAACCCCATAGGTGCATGTAATACAGCTTATGTGATCCAATTTCTATCTTTCTGTATGAAAATGAGTTTTCCTAAAAAAGACACTCTTTGTGAGCTATAAAGAAGATGCACATGTGTAAATTCATTCTATTCTTCCAGGAAATATATCAGATGAAAATATTTTAATCTATTTGTACTGAGGCCAATAAGAAACATGAACACTTACATTATATACATTTTAAGTATTATACTTCAAAAGGTCCCAGACTCATGATGTTCATATGATACAAGATAATATATTTGAATGTGCAGTGAATTTTGTGTTTGGCACATTTTTAGTTCACACTTCCTATGCACTTTGGGAAATCATTTCTTGCAATAATATGTTTAATAACATATATCTCTCAGTCAACAACTCTGGTCATATGTTTAATTAGAACAATAATAATTTATTCACATTGCTTAAGAATACACTTAACACAAATTTACTTAAAAAAAGAATGTAAGACAAAAACCTCAAAAAATGAAAACTGTAGCTCAAGTCAATGGATGGCACATCAAAGGCTGAATTCTCTGCATCTAGATTTTTGATGATGAGAGAATTAGAAAAGTTTTAACATGACTTACACAAGGATTAATCATTAATCCTTTAATTGGCTTTAACCTATGATGAACTACTATATGGCTGGAAAACTAGAAACTATTTTAATATTGAAATAAGATCCAATTTTCTCACAGATATGCAACTTCACTGAAACAATAACAGAATTATTCACTTACGTGGTTTTAACTGAAAAAACACATCTTCTTTTCATTTTTGACAACTAAATCAGAAATTTAACTTACTCATTATATGCCTCAAATTATTTGAAATAAATATAATAGTTTCCATTGAACAAAAGTATATATAGATGGTCTCTGACTTATGATGTTGAGACTTAGGAGTTTTCAGCTCTATGTTTCGAAAGTGATAGTCATTCACATGAATCCATACTTCGAATTTTGGGTTTCGATCTTTGCCTGGAGTATTGATACACAGTTTGATGCTCTCTTGGTGGTGCCAGGCTGTAGCAGTGAGACGCAGCAATCAGCCTGATAGCGACAATAAACTACTATAAACTCATATTCTATTTTCTCCTGTGGTGAAATTGAGAATGTTGGGTATAGTCAATGCCTTTTCAACTTTTATTTTCAATTTATGATAGATTGATTAGGAATACCCCCATCATAAATTGGGAGTCATTTCTCCTTTGGATTTTATAAGTCAAGTTCTTTAAAAAATTGCCCACTACAAAATACTCAATCCATTCTTAGCCATACTATGAAGTCTTAGCTGTGGAGGAAAGGAACCAGCAACTGTTTAAACTACTGAATGTTCTGTTTGAAAACATGGAAAGAATATATCTTCTTAACCACAGACTAACTTGCAAGGACTTATTTTTTATGAAGAATATGAAATCAATGTTTTCTGACTTCAAACTATGTTCCTTTTTTATTCCTCACAAGATATTACAATTTTATAAATAATTTTTCAGATTCACTTTATGTTTAGTACAAAATAATTTTATAGTTATTATCTGTAAATTCAATTTCTATTGAAAAATAAAAATTAAAACCATAGAAAATGATGCAATGATAATGTGGTACTAAATTTTTAACGGAGATTTAAATTAAATTAATAAATATAAAGCATTAAAAATCCACAAATATTCACTTAGTGTGACAATACAGGGGATGCAAAATCAAATGTAATATAATCATTTTAAAGACAACATAATATTTATAATAGCATGTGCATTATATATATATATATATATATATAATACAAACTGCATTCAATTGTACTTATATATGGTATATAGAAGAAAAAATACTGGATATTTTCTCATGTTCAGAGAATGACTTACAGGTTTTTAGATCATGTTTGCATAACTTTATCTTATTGGCCTTTCATAGGAAATCTGTGAACCATTTGTGATATCTATCATTATATTTATACATGATGTAATATAGGCTAATGAAGCTAAAGAACCAGTAAACAAACATCATCAAGGAGTTTGAATTGGCACTCCCTGTAAACAAACCATGTGTTATTCCTACCTTTACCTTTCAAGGAGGATTTGGTGATAGAAATCTTGAATGAAGAGATCAATTGTTGGAAAATGAGCATATCAACAAAAGGTTAGGAAGGGATATGAAATTTTTAATTAGGACTTCGCAAAGAACTTTGGTAAATGTAAAAGGAAAACTGATTGATAAGTAGATGTCATTGAAATAAAAAAAATCATGAAAAATGCAATAAAAAGAGAACAATAAAAGCCACATCCTGGAAGAAAATATTTGCAAAAGGCACAGCTGATAAATGTTTACTATGCATCATACACCAAGAACTTTCCCAATTCAGCACTTAAAAAACAACCTCATATAAAAATGGGCAAAGGATTCCCACCCCCCATAGCCACCTGCACCCAGGTGAAAAGCAGCATGGGAAGATTCAGAGATCCAGGAGAACCTCAGCCTCCTGGAAGACCCTAGCCAGGATGCACATGATGGACAGGCAGGACTAATAGTGAGAAGTCGTCAAAAGCAACAGGAACAATACAAGACAATAGTTGGTAATTTTGGTGATCCAGCACGGTGCACATGGATTCAAAGTTTAGAAGCATAGTGGGGACTTCCGGGAAGATGGGGACCAGGTGAGCAGCAAAGGAGCAATCCTCCTTGATAAACCAGATGGAGACAGACTTGGCGAGCGTGAATGCCGGGACCTCGGCTGGGAAGTTCAAACTGAACGTGTTTCTCTGAGCTGCCAGGGGAGATGCGGTAGGGCAGCCGAAATTGCCGAGGCGAGACGCGGGAAAGCCCCGAATGCTGGGCACCAGAGACGCTCCACGTGGAGGACGGGAGGTGGCTTGGTTGGGTCCGAGCGCATAGGGGGCACAGCCAGCTCGATCCCTCCCGCTTCCTGAACGGGCTCAGCTCTCCAGCGACTCCGGTCAGAAATCGGCTTTTTAGCAGCAGGAACTTGGGGTGGTCTCGGATCTCAAGCACATCAGGCAGGTTACATAGCCAAGGCGCTTAGCGGCCTGCAGTCAGTGGCTGAGGCGGTGCGAGGAGCACAGAGCAGTGGAGAATCCCGCTCCCTCTCCCAGACCCGGAGAGCTCGAGGAAACAGAAGTGGCAGGGAGCGGTGGATTGCGAGCATAGTGCAAAAAACTGGCACTTTGGAACCTTCCTGCCTGCAGGGACTCCGAAAACTGGTGAGCTATCTGCACGCGTGACCCGATCACCGAGTGGGGGAGGAGATCCGTCCCTGTACCTGCAGGGAACCCTGGGAGGGCGGGGGAGTGGTCTTACACACCCCACCCAGGTCTCTCCATAGGGAGTAGCTCACCGGAGAAACCAGCATCTCAACAGCCTTTTAAGCAGAACTCTCAGCAGAAAGCTTAAGGGACATTCTCCCAAAGAGAAGGAGTCATTGGAGCAGCCTCTGCAGCAGACCTTTGCCTGGTGAACTGCCTGGGTAATTTATTGCTCAATATTTTGAATCTGATACCCAAAAATGGGAAGACAGAAGAACAAAACGGAGTCTGAGAACTCAACCCCACCCAGAGCAAGTCCTGAATGCGAGGATACAGGGGAACTAGGAAGCCACATCCCTGCAAGTTATGAAATGATTGAAACTGAAATGAAACAACTCCAACAGGCCATAAAAGAGCTTAAAGCAGAAATAAGCCACATACCTGCAATGATCTCTCAGACAAAAAATGAACTGAAAACTATAATGGAAAAAATGTTCCGTACACATAGAGAAGAAATAGATAAAAGATTAGAAGAAAACAGGAAACAAATGGAAACGTTACAAGAGCAATTTAGGAATGAATTACCAAGAATGAAACAGGTCCAAAGAGATTGCCAGGATTTGAAAACTCCAACGGAAAGCTTGCAAAACTGCTTAAATGAAACTGAAGATAGAATTTCAGACCTTAAAGACAGCATGGCAGCTTATGAGCGTGAAAGGAAGGATCTCATAAAATCATCAAAGACACAAGAAAAATCAATCCAACAGCTGGAAGATGAAGCAAAACAAAATAATATTCGAGTAATAGGAGTGAGTTGAAACAGCAGGAGACCACACAAACAATATAAAAAGAATATTTGCTGAAATAATAGCAGAAAATTTCCCAAACAAGGTAAAAGATACTGAGGTACAATTAATCGAGGCATATAGAACCCCAATGAGCCATAACCCAAAGAAAAACACACAGACATATAATAGTCAAGATCCCAGATATCCAGCAAAAGGCCACAATATTAAAAGCTGCTAGAGAAATGAAACATATCACCTATAAAGGAAAGCCCATCAGAATCACAGCAGACTTCTCAGTGGAAGCCATGAAATCAAGAAGAGCTTGGAGCAAGGTATTACAGATTCTGAGACAAAACAACTTCCAACCCAGACTGATGTATCCTGCAAAACTATCCCTCAAATTCAATGGAGAAATAAAATATTTCCACGACAAAGAACAACTGAAGAACTTCATGAGTGCCAAATTGCAAACTGCACTAAAAGATATTCTAGACAGAGAAAAAAGAGACCACAATCCCAAGAACAATGATAGAAATAACCCACTAAACAGAACAAGTAAGTAAACAGACAGCAAAAGAAGGAAAACAACAAGGAAATAACATGACTAGAATAAGCCAACATATAACCACTATAACAATTAATGTAAATGGCCTCAATTCACAAGTCAAAAGGAAAAGATTGGAAGAGTGGATTAAGGAAAACAATCCAACGATATGCTGTATACAGGAAACACATTTTACTCAAAAGGAAATCCACAGGTTGAAAGTTAAAGATTGGAAAACAATTCTCCATGCAACAGATCCACAGAAAAAAGCAGGGGTAGCTATTATGTTTGCAAACAATGTAAACTTCAAACCAAAAACAATCAAAAGAGATAAAGAAGGCCATTACATACTAGTCAGGGGAAAGCTGCAAGAGGAAGAGGTAACAATCCTAAACATTTATGAACCAAACAATGGAGCTCCTAACTTTACAAGTCAAATCTTAACAGACGTGAAAAATCAAATAACTAATAACACTATTGTAATAGGGGACCTAAACACCCCTCTGACACAAAGAGACAGGTCAACTGGACAGAAACTCAGCAAAAAAATATAAGACCTGAAACAAAAGTGTGAACAAATGGGCTTAGTAGATGTATACAGAGTGTTCCACCCCACAACATCAGAATACACACTTTCCTCCGCTGCACATGGGTCTTTCTCCAAAATAAACCACATTCTAGCCCACAGAGCATATCTACCTAAATGCAAAAGAATTGAAATTATCCCATGCATATTATCGGACCGCAGTGCGATGAAATTGGAAATTAATGATAAAGAGAACTCCAAAAACCACATAAACACTTGGAAATTAGACAACAACCTCCTGAATAACCAATGGGTCACACAAGAATTTAAAGAAGAAATTAAAAAATACCTACAAATAAATGAAAATGCAAGTACAACCTACCGGAATCTGTGGGATGCAATGAAAGCAGTCCTCAGAGGGAAATTTATAGCAATGAACTCACATACAAAGAAAACAGAAAGAGAGCAAATAAATAACCTAATGATACACCTCAAACTCTTAGAAAAAGAGCAACAAGCCAAACCAAGAACCCAAAGAAGGGAGGAGATTATAAAACTCAGGTCAGAAATTAATGCAATTGAGATGAGGAAAACTCTACAAAAAATTAGTGAATCAAAGAGTTGGTTCTTCGAAAGAAGAAATAAAATTGATAAACTCCTAGCCAACTTTATCAAAAAGAGAAGGGAAAGATCTCAGTTTCATGCAATAAGGAATGAAAAGGATGAAGTCACTACAGATCCCACAGATATCCAAAATATCATTAATGCCTACTTTGAAAATCTGTATTCCCATAGGATGGAAAACACAGAAGAAATGGACAAATTAATAGAAAGGTACAAATTACCAAAATTGAATCAGGAAGACGTAAAAATCCTGAACAACCCAATATCAATTAATGAGATTGAAAACGTTACTAAAACCTTACCAACAAAGAAAAGCCCAGGCTGTGATGGATTCACAGCAGAATTCTATAAAACATTTAGAGAAGATCTAATGCCAACACTCCTCAAACTCTTCAATCAAATCGAAAAGGAAACAACTCTCCCCAACACATTTCTGGAGGCAAGTATGTTACTGATAGCAAAACCAGAGAGGGACCCAACCAAGAAAGAGAGCCACTGGATAATCTCTCTAATAAACATAGATGCAAAGATACTCAACAAAATATTGGCAAATAGATTACAGGGAATCATAAGGAAAATTATACACCACGACCAGGTAGGATTCATTCCAGGAATGCAGGGATGGTTCAATATTTGCAAATCAATAAATGTATTACACTATATTAATACAGTCAAAGACAAAACCCACCTGATCATCTCAATAGATGCAGAAAAGGCTTTCGATAAAGTCCAACATATTTTCATGTTAAAAACCTTAAAAAAAATAGGAATAGATGGCCTCTACCTCAATCTGATCAAAACCATCTATAATAAACCCACAGCCAATATCACACTAAATGGACATAAAATGAAAACTTTTACTTTAAAGTGAGGAACAAGACAAGGATGTCCATTGTCACCACTCCTATTCAAAATAGTTCTGGAAGAATTAGCCAGAACAATCAGACAAGAGAGAGAAATAAAAGGAATAAGGATAGGAAAGGTAGAAGTCAAACTATCACTATTTGCAGATGACATGACACTATACATGGAGGACCCCAAACACTCCACAAGAAAACTTCTGGAATTAATTGACAAATTCAGCAATGTAGCTGGATACAAAGTCAACACCCAAAAATCAATAGCATTCCTATACACGAACAACAAACAGACTGAGAGAGAAATTGAGGAAACCATACTTCTACAATAACAACCAAGAAATTGAAATACTTAGGAATCAATCTAACAAAGAATGTGAAAGATTTATTCAGTGAAAATTACAGTACTCTGAAAAAGGAGATCGAAGAGGATTTCAAGAAATGGAAAAACATACCCTGCTCATGGTTAGGAAGAACTAACATTGTAAAAATGGCCATACTACCAAAACTGTTGTACAGATTTGATGCCATTTCCATTAAACTACCATTAGCATACCTCACAGATATAGAGAAAATATGCCTCAAATTCATCTGGAACCAGAAGAGACCCAGAATAGCAAAAGCAATCCTGGGCAATAAGGACAAGTCATGTGGAATCACAATCCCTCACCTGAAATTATACTACAAAGCTACTGTAATAAAATCAACCTGGTACTGGCTAAAAAACAGACCTGAGGATCAATGGAACAGACTGGAAGATGCAACCATAACGAAAAACCCACTCAGCTACCTAATATTCGACAACGGGGTCAACCAAACTCACTGGAAAAAAGAAGGCCTGTTTAATAAATGGTGCTGGAAAAACTGGCTTGCCTCTTGCCGAAAACTGAAAATAGAGCCAAGTCTATCACCATGCACCAAACTCAGGTCAAAATGGATCACAGTCCTCAACATTAAAACAGAAACTCTAAATCTACTAGAAGAGAAAGTAGGTAAAAATCTTGAAGACATAGGAGTAAGCAGAGAGTTCATGAACAAAAATGAAACTGCAAGGGAAACACTTCAAAGAATCAATAATTGGGACCTCATCCTTCTGAAAAGTTTTTGTACATCTAAAGAAATCTCCAGCAAAGTAGAAAGAAAATCCACAAATTGGGAAAAAATCCTAGCTAGCTGTCCCTCAGACGAAGGACTGCTATCTAAAACATACAAAGAATTGAAAAACATGTACCTGTCCAAATTCAAGGACCCAATCCTGAATTGGGCAGCTGAGATGAATACACACTTCTCATATAAAGAAATACAAGTGGCAAAGAAATATATGAGAAAATGTTCCACATCCTTAGTCATTTGAGAAATGCAAATAAAAACAACACTGAGATTCCATCTCACCTCGGTAAGAATGGCCAGTATGAAAAAATCATCCAATAACAAATGCTGGTGGGGCTGTGGAGAAATAGGGACTCTATTACTCTGCTGGTGGGAGTGCAGACTGGTGCAACCACTGTGGAGAGCAGTTTGGAGATTTCTTAGCAAACTAGGTCTAGAGGTTCCATTCAAACCAGCTATTACCCTTCTGGGTATTTTCCCAGAAGCTCTGAAAACATCATATCACCATGATATATGTGCACCCATGTTTATAGCAGCGCAATTTGTAATAGCTAAAATGTGGAACCAACCCAAGTGTCCATCCACAGAAGACTGGATTAAAAAACTGTTGCATTTTTATATAATTGAATATTATTCAGCTATAAAGACAGGCAGTTTTGGGGACTTTGTAGGCAATTGGTCAAAAATGGAGTCCATACTAGTAAGTGAAATAAATCAGCGGTACATGAACAGGCAACGTATTGTATCACTGGTGTAAGAACCTGAGGGTGGGAATATAAACTAAGAGAAATGAAGGAAATCTGTTCAAAAGTAAAGAACAGATGGGACGAGGGAAAGGAGAAAAGAAAGAGGCAAAAATGTATGTATGTATATATGTATATACATACATGCAGGAGGGCTAACATGGTTCTACTATTGTATTATATCATTTAATGTTAAGGAATAGTTGATGACAGGTTATTCGATCAATCTTGTATGTCTGTATGTGTTATCCTGAGCACACACTTTGAAGATATCAATATGCAAAGCAGCAAGTACTGTTGGTTTTCTGATGCTTTGTCTATAATTCAATCTTGATCTTACTGTTATTGTTCTACTTTGTGCCTCTTTGTAATGCTTTCCGGTTTCTTTTTTTTTTTTTTTTTTTTTTTTTTCTGTTGTTGAGATGATTAATTGTTTGACCAATTTCGCATGTCTGTATCTGTGTTCATTAATATACACTTCGAAGATATCAATAGGTAAAGCAACAACCATTGTTGAGTCCATGTCACATTGTCTGTAAATCTGTTTTGATTGTACTATTTCTTATGCTACTTTGTGTCTGTTTGTTAATATGTTTTTGTGCTTTTACTTTTAAAATAAAAAAAACAATAGAAGCATAGTGGGTGGGATTTTCTCTTTTTTTCTCCTTAGTCTTTTTTTTTTTTCTGTCCTTTTTTCTTATGTTTTTTGCTCTTTTCCTAACAGCTGGGGAGAAATCCAGCAACAGTTATTTAATCTCATCCCCCAAAATCTGAGACCAAGTTCAGATAATGACTTGCTTATGCCTCTACTTTTATCTTATGCCCTCTTCTCTAGTTCCCTAAAGCTGGCATGATTATCTTTTGTCCCCAAGCCTGGCTTCTACTTTCCTTTCTGCTATCTTTGTTTTATCCAGTTCTTAAATTTCCACACCACATGGTAAAACCACTCTACCAGGAAAAACACTTTACTTACAAACTTTTAATTTAGGATCAGCTCTATAATGTAATTGTAGATTTTGCTCCCATGGTTAAAGGTACAAAATTAAGACTTACCACATTTTGTCAGAGTCCAAACAATGCTAGATATCATTGTTATTGCTAATTATATTACTGTAGCTAGGATATCATTTCTTTTTCCAACCATTGGCCCTCTTTTCTGTAATAATACTAGGAATTTCTGGGGTAGTAACCTCACCTCACTCCCAGATCACAAGATTGGGGACTGAGACAAACAGATACCAACATCTCACTCTTAATTAGTTTGAAATGTAGGATCTTGGGACAGTCACAAATAAAGAACTTTATGTGCATAGAAGACATCCCTGAAGAACAAACCTTTACTACAGAGGCCTGATACATTGATATAGCTACCTACTACAAAAACTGATGAGGATCAACACAGAAAACAAAATAAAAATCATTGAAATAGAAAATGACAAGATGCAGAAGCAAAATATAACCTCAGATCTCCAGCCCACCCAAAACAATTCCAGGAGACAATGAAATAGAGCAAAATAGAAGACACACATATGAAAGTTCTGAAATAATAACAAAGTAAATAAACAAATTCATGAGGCTATAGAGGAAATTAGGTAAGAAATAATCTTTCAGGTGAAAAAAAGAAATTTCAACATTTATACAGTAATTGCTTAGCCAATATACAGTAGAGGTATATTAAAAAAATAAAAAGTGATAGGAGGAAGATGGAAACTGAATGCCCAATATAGGAAAGAGGCAGAATGCATGAAATAGATTCAAATAGATATACAGGAAATTAAAAATTCCATTGAAAGCTGGAAAAACTGCTTAAACAAAAGTGAACACAGACTTTCAGATCTTGAAGACAGGATCTCAGATAGCAATCATACAAGGAAAAATCTCTTGAAAATAAAAGATCAGGAAATAACAATTCAAGAGCTACAGGATAACAAGACCAAATAATATAAGAATAATTTAAGTCAATCAAGAAGCAGGAGTCAACACAAATGACATTAAAATTTATTTACAGATGTAATAGCACAAAATTTCCCAAGCATGGGAAAAGAAACTGACACCTAAGTGTGGCAAATAGAATTCCAATTAACCACATTCAAAATAAATCTGCAATCAGATACGTAATAATCAAGATGCCAGAAATTCAGCACAAGAACGGAATATTAAAAGCTATTAGGCAAAAGAAACAGATCACCTAAAAATGAAAGCTTATCAGAATCATGGTAGGTTCTCAGCACAAACCAAATCACTGGAGCCTTTTGGATGAAAAGAAAGCATTCCTCAGAGGGAAATGTATAGCAGTGAATTCTCACATCAGGGAAAAGAGAACAAACATAAATAAACAACCTAATGCTGCACCTCAAGCCTCTAGAAAAAGAAGAGCAAGACAATTCAAAAGCCCAAAGAAGGTAGGAAACTATAAAGATCAGAGCAGAAATTAATGCAACCAAGACTAAAAAAAGTTACAAAGAATTAATGAATCAATGTGTTGGTTGTTTGAAAGAATATATAAAATTGATAAACACCTCAAACCTATCAAGAAAAAATAAAAGAAAGAAGTCAAATTCATTCAATAAAGAATAAAATTGGTGAAATTACTGCAGATCCAGTGGAAATTCAGAAGACCATCAATACCTGCTTTGAAAGTCTTTACTCTCATAGGATGGAAAACAGGGAAGAAATGAGCAGATTCCTAGAAATACATGAATGCCAAAGCTGGATCAAGAAGATATAAAAATTCTGAACAATTCAATGTCAGTTAATGACATGAAAATGCAATTAAACAGTTACCAGTAAAGGAAAGTCCATGTCCTGATGGATTCACAGAATTCTAAGAGAAATTTAGAGGTTTAATACCAACATGCCTCAAACTCTTTAATGAAATTGAAAGGGAAGCAATTTTCTCTCACTCATTCCTGGAGGCAGGCATCACCTTAATACCAAAACCAGAGTAAGACCCAACCTAAAAAGAGAACTACAGGCCAGTATCTCTAATGAATACAGATGCAAAAATGCTCAGTAAGATACTAGCAAACAGAATGCAACAAATCATTAAGAAGATTGTGCACCATGACCAAGTAGGATTCATCCAAGTATTGCAGGGATGGTTCAACATACACAAATCAATAAGTGTAATACACCATATCAAGGGCCTAAAACAAAAATCACAGGAGCATCTCATTAGATAAAGAGTTTTTGATAAAGTTCAACACTCATTCATGATAAAAAAAACCTACAGAAAATTGGAATATGTTTTATTGTTCTTTCTGTCTAATCAGCTAAAATTTTAAGGATCAAAGCCTTCAATACTTTTATCCTCCTGTCTGCATCACTAAAATATCTGCAACACAATAGCTTATGTAATTTTTTTTAAATCAGGAATTGAATTCATGACCTTGCACTTGCAAAGCACGCACTATGCCACTGAGCTCTATCCCTGGCTAAGTTCAATCTTAAAGCATGTTCTAGGACAGTCTCTGCCGATGAGGCCACACAGAGGCTTGAATTAATGTTATTCCATGGAAAGATAATGATGAATAGAACAATTTTGCTTTCAGTCCGTTTACCACCTACTAGAAAAGCATCGTAACTTAAAAACAGGGACACCACGAGTGAAATGACTTTAATATAAATCTCCAGAAATTAAATAAATCAACATTTATAATTTTACATATTTTACTATATTACATTTTAGCAGGAGTTCTGTCATTACAGAAGCAATACATACTCAACTGCTGGGAAAAATTGATGAATGATACATGTCTTAGAATTCCACATACAAAAAATAAGTATATAGAGTCATATGTTTCAATAGAACAGACAAATTAGAATAAATATCAAAAATCTTTGTCTCAGGGGTTCGGGATATAGCTCAGTAGAATAAGCGCCTGCCTAGCAGGCGCAGGGTCCTGAGTTCGATCCCCAGTACCGCCAAAAAAAAAAAAAAAAAAAAATCTTTGTCTCAAATTAATGTAATAGGTTGTCAGCCTACAGGTGGTCAGAAAAAACAACCCTTATCATTTTCACTAACAGAATGATACAAAAAATTGCAGAATCCATCATGCTTGAAGAGCATATATAAGAACATTGTATGTATTAATTATATTTTAATACTCAGAATTATCATATGACAAATTTCTGATTTGCAAGTGCTAGCATGACTTTCAAATTTAATTCTTAAAACATTTTAAAAATAATGACATACAATGAGAGGATTAAATTCTGATTAAATTCTAAGTTCTACCAAGTTCTTCATGGTAGAACTTCTAGGTTTATCCACTAGTCTGTGTATTTTATAATTGGTCAATACCCTAAACAATGGATCATGAAACTTGTGACTGTGTTTTATAATGTACTTTTATAGTTTGTCCAAAATATTATATAAATATAAATATGACATTATTACTTTTCCCATTATAAAAATGGTCCATGAATGAACTGAGGAATGATCTGAGAATGCTTTTTTGAAGGAGATAATCTAGGTACTGTCAGAAAGTTGCTGTGATTTAGGTAGTAAATAAATTTAAGAATGGTAAATTCTTGTGTTCTGTGTTCTGCTGAATTATATGTATTGTTTTTATCTTTGCCCTTTTTCCCTCAATTTTTAGTGTGTGAAATCCAGACTGGAGGTTAGAAATGCAACTTTAAGATATGAAATAGTATCATCTCCATTTGTAAGCACAAACATCTGCATATTATCACCATGCAGTTTCTTGTACTAATGGAATCCCATCAAATTTTTTGGTTTTGTTTGTCTTTGTTATCCA
The DNA here is from genome assembly GCA_004027595.1 of Dinomys branickii. Taxonomy (NCBI): domain Eukaryota; kingdom Metazoa; phylum Chordata; class Mammalia; order Rodentia; family Dinomyidae; genus Dinomys; species Dinomys branickii. Next base: position 143,289 of record PVLD010002957.1, read on the forward strand.
GTAACAAAATAATTGCACTTATAACCATAGCGCAGTGCTGGCCACTAAGTGCTAAACAGTATGCTCACTTCATGGAAACCAGACAGTATGGTGTTTATTGCCTTCAAGAAATATTTGTACAGCTAAAAAATATTTTTCTTTGAGATAGAGGAAAAACCATCAAATTCAAATTATATTCAGAGTCTCAGTAAATATGAAGTGGTAGACAATCTGCTTAAATAAATTCCAAAGCTTTAATAAATTTACAAACTAAATATTAGAGAAGATAGAATAAATACAAGAGACCCTGTTCTGCTGATGTAATACCACAAAGCAGCATTTTAAAGCAAATTGTAGGTGTCAGTTCAAATCCGACGAGAATTAAAGATTTGGTACAAAATTGTTTTATCTAAAATAAGTTTATATTTCAGTTGACTTTGACTCCTACAAAACCTCAACCAGTTTTGTGTTGCTTCTAGCTTATGTCCTCTGAAAAAATGTTAATGAGAGTGATAAATAAAGAAAACAGTGTTTATACTATTGTTCGTTATAACATCCTTAGAAGACATTATGGAGTTGGAATGACATGGAATGTTTTTGAATAAGTTTTTAGTATTTTTAATTTACTCTTCATGTTCTCTGTATCTTTAGAAATATTTTACTGCTTTCTCTAAATGTTTTAATATAAAGCTAAACTGATTGCAGAATACAGTAATAAAAGAAATTGTACAATGTACACTTTAACAAAGACAATAAATAAAGGAAATTCATTTCTGTGGGTAGAGAATTTGACAATGCCTGAGAAGAAATAGTCTTCAATTATTATGAATACATTACTTTAAAATCTTTTATGATTTTAAATACATGATTTTAGTTAGAGTCTGTCTCATAATTGGGTAACCTGAATTCTATGATAATTCTAAGAATATTCTAGGCCACAAAATATTCAAGAACTCTTCAGAAAACTGAATCATATATTTCTTAATATGGGACCACAAAATTTCTGTTGACAAGAACTTGAACACAGACCACTGTACAGTTGAGATATGTATACAGCTATTAAGTGAAATTAAGATGTTCAAACGAAAAAAAATTGAGATTAACAATAAGACAACTATACCAATCTGAGTCTCACAGCCTATACACTGAAGGTGGTATTAACCATAGGCAGAGCATGATCTTCTTGATCATCTGAAAAGCAAAAGCTGCGTTTGACAACTGTGAGATATGGGAAGAAGGAAGGAAGAAAAGAAAGAAAGAAAGAAAGAAAGAAAGAAAGAAAGAAAGAAAGAAAGAAAGAAAGAAAGAAAGAAAGAAAGAGAGAAAAAGAAAGAATTATGTAACAGCTTAGATATAGCACCTTATAAAGAATGGAAGAATGGAAGCTTTTCTCCTGCTGACAATGCAAAATGTTTCTGCAGAGATTAGAATTGGCACACACACAAGTCAATTGGTCTCAATAGGAGGTGAGCACAGTGTTAATTTAGCAAGTTTGCATGAATAATGGAGTTAAGACACATGAGAGATGAGATTCCACCAATCTCTTTATAAAATTCTAAAGGAAATAATTGTAGTTACACAGCATAAAATAACTGAGTATTCCAATAGTAATATGGGTATATGATCATAATCCTGACCTTTCAAATATTTCTATAAAATGATTTATTGTATTAGTAATTTAGAGATATCCTTGCTGGTATTGGATTTTTGTCCTTCAACAAAGATTTTCAAAAACACTGATCAAAGTGACATACATAAAACTTTAATGTTAAGAGAGTTCCACACTGAAATTGTAAGTTGATATTATTGAATTGATTCCTCTTATGGTTTGTGTCTAGATGTCACCCCAAAACCTCATGCAGTCACGGAGCTGGCTTTTAGATTTTGTGACTGATTTATGGTCCAAGGCTGGAACTATGGGTGTGAGTGCTGCACCCACCCTAATGTGAGTAGCCTGCATACAGTATGAGGGGTGGAAAGAGGCTTGCTCTCACTGCTTCTCCTCCCTTTTTGCTCTCGTTGCTTTCGCAGTTTTCCACAGCCATGAACTATTGCTCTCTGCCATGTGCCACTCTGCCTTGGAGCCAGCTGAATATGGACTGAAACCTCCACAAACTTAATTTTGGGTGTCAGTAATGAGACAAAAGTAACCAAGACAAATCCAGACAATTTTTAAAAGTAAGGAATGCGAAAAGTAAAAAACAAAGTTAGTATAAATGTGAAGTCTCTGTGGTAGCAGAGTGCCAGTGTGTTGCTTAATGAGGCCAATGCCTGCAATTATTCCCGTACAATAAGAGAGGTTTGGGAGGCACATTAACTCTTTCAAACCACTGACCACCTAATTTGCAATTAGGGACTATTTCACAGAATATATAATGGACTGTTAAATGTTTTCAGACATTTCCTGAAAATTACACTATAAAACTTTATGGAAGAGCAGAAAGCATGGTTTATAGGTAATGACTATGTCAGTGTAAATGAATATAAACTCAAAAACTCATTTTTTGGTACAAAAATAAAATATTGTTTCTTCATGAGGCATGGGAGATATCTAGGTTCTGTGCTACTTCAATTAACAGGCATTATAATTTATGATCAATTGATACTAGAATTACCAGGTTGGTTTTGCTTTTCTTACTCTGATACATTTCATTCCTGTCATTCATAGTTTGAAATGAAGATTTTTATGTCCAGGATTTCTGGTTGTTTTTTTTTTCCTTCTTGTATAATTCTTTACTGACGTGGTCACTCATATATTGCAAAATCCTTTAATTCAACTTTTCATGTCTGTTTAAGCTTATGAAACATTTTATTAATTAGATCATTTATCTGTCTATTTACATCCTCTATAAGATCACTGAACATGTCATAGATTTACCTGTTAGTTTTTTCTTTGATTTCATCAAACATTTTGAGCAATATCTTTCAACTGTTTGCTGAAAACTTCCTTCAAATAGTGCTGGAGTGATCAGTCTTTTGGGAGCTGTGGGTGTTTGGAAGCCTCTTGTTAACATGTTTTCATGTGTTTTTATTATTTTGTTTACATGGTTAGAGATCAATTAGGAGAGAAAAACTCTGCTCTTACTGTAAAGGTTTTTTTTTTTTTAACTTATTATATCAGTCTGTGATTTGATGTAGGCTTTGGTTATTGTCTTGGTTACTTTTCTCTCATTGCTGGGACAAAATACCAGATGCCCAAAATGAAGGAAGGAAAGGTTTATTCAGCTCACAGTTTGTGGAGCTTTCAGTCCATACTCACCTGGCTCTAAGGCAGAGTGGCACATGGCAGAGGGCTACAGCTCATGGAGGCTGAACACAGCAAAGCAACAAGTGCGAAAAAGGAGGAATGGTGGCAAGAAACCTCTTTCTCTCCTTCACATTGTATGTAAACTACCCTCCCCAAGAGCGGGTGTAGCACTTGCACCCATAATCCCAGCACTGGATTATGGATCAGTCACAAATCCTAGAAGCCATCCTGTGACTGCATGAGTGTTTACAGACACAAACCATAACAGGTATATTTTGGAGATCCTGTACAGCAGAACCAGCCAAGCACCTGGCTTTCCCCTGATGTTTGGCAGGATTTAACCATCTGCATTCTCTTCCCTCGATGATATTCCCTGCAGCTGCTCTGTCTGCTCTTTCTCCACCTCTGTGGGGGAGCACAATATGCCATAATTCAGACACTGCTGCTCCGCGCCGGCTTTCCACCTCCACTAAATATTCAATCCTTAGCTCTCAGAGTCGGCATCCAGCCTACAATTCAGGGGCAGTTAGGGCTGCATGGAGGAGGGCGCTCTTGCTTGGAACTCACCAGCTCTTCTGCTTTTAGCCCATCATGATGTCTTTTCCAGAGCAGTCATATATTTTCATGTAATTTTCCTGCCTCCATTCAAAATATTACCCCAGTATTCTTGCAAAAATATATCATGAAAAATTAATGGTGTCGGAGATAGAACTCAGCCGCACAAGCGTCTGCCTGGCAAGTGCAGGGTCCTGAGTTCAATTTCCCATATAAAAAAAGAATAGTGATAAATATAAATGAATATACAAACATTTATAAAACATAAATATTCAGTGATTTATAAATAGTATATTCTGAAGTAATTCCAGTATAGCACATTTGTTGATGGCAAAAATGTTTATGTTTCATGTTAAACTATATTTCATTTAGATCAGTGTGGTAAATGTCTTATTTCCGCTTTTTAAAATAGTTTTATACTTTCCGTGTTTCCTGAAAATAATTAAATGTTGATGAAGTAAATGAGTTGTGATAGACTGAGAGCAAATGTTTGTAAATATACTTAACATACGTGATTTCAGACAATATTATGACTAACAATATTCCTTAGAAAAAAAGATATCATCAGTTTTCTCGATTGGCCCCACACATAAACACATAGACTCGACTTCCCTCATTTCTATGTCTATGCTTGATTAGAAAATAGTTACTTTTTAAATACCAGTTAATTTGTCCTTAAAAAGAAATTATTAAATGCAAATGCTATATTTTGGAACACTCCAACACTAAAAGCTAATTACATTTTTCTTATTTCCAAGTTAAAAATGATGTATTTCCCCATAAAATAATAAAAATAGGCTGGGGATATAGCTCAGTGGAATAAGCGCTTGCCTAGCAAGCGAGGGTCCTGAGTTCGATCCCCAGTACCGCAAAAAAAATAAATAAATAATAAAAAATAATAAAAATAAAATAAAATAATAAAAATAAATATAGTGGTTCAAGATATACATGTTTAAATTCTCTCAAAGAAACCAATGAATACATTTGTCTGGATTTAAAATCTTGGAGAGTTTTCAGAGATGGAATTATGTTTCCATTTTTAATATCACAAAACAGTTTTACTACTGCATAAATCAAAAAATCAGAAGAAGGAAAATGAGAAACAAATAAAATTAAGAAAGCCCTGAATTTGGAGTCCTAAAGAAGTTTTAGAGAATTACCTCAGATGGTGGAGATATTTTTTGAAGGGAAGATAGATAAGCAAAAGTGATGGAAATCCCTCCTTCTTGTTTTTATTGTTAAAGGCTAAGAGAATCAAATCAAATAGATTCATGGAATGATAAGGTTAATGTTCAAACCTATGTCACTAATACTGCCAACTCGTATGAGCAATATTCATTTTATGTTCCTGATTGACCTTTCTTAATGAATGCCACAGAATGTATCTCTAATATGCCAAGGTTTTACCCTGTATTTCAGAGACCAAAATTTTACTTTAATTCAAGAACCAAGCAATTCCATTAAAATTCTACACTTGCCAAAGGTTTTGATTAACATTTGACATCAATTTTGAGCTCTGGAGCATTTTAGTAGAGGTTACACAGGATTTAATATCTTAGAACACACTCTTGAGTGTATTACCTAAGAAAGGATAGGGACCCCACAGTAGGAAGAGTCATATTCTGAAATTTTAATTTGATTTAGTGCTTTGGAGCAATGATAGAAAGGCTAGCTAGGAAGAAATTCTGAGAGGGGTACTTTCTTCTATATTATTTAATTACTATCATTGAGTTTCCCAATTCACTAGATAACAATCAAATTCATCCACTTAATTGTAGCTATTTCATGTGATTTGTAGTTTAGCAATGGAATTCAAAATTAGGCAATACATTCTCATCGCTCTCTCTCTCTCTCAAAATGTATTATCTACTAAAGATTCTAGATGTAGTTTCTATATATAGCCATATTTCCAAATAAGCAGAATAATTTTCAATAACAATTTACAGGGTAGATGTTCATTTTTATTTGTAAGAGTTACTGAACAACCTTACAAAATAAATATGGTTTAAAAAAACTGTATGTTTAATGTAATCCATCTGAATTGCTTCAAGGTAATGAAATGTCTGAGTTTTATTCATTCAGTGCATATCAAAACTAATGTAATTTATCCCTTGTGAAAATTTTAAATACTCTGAAGCTTTAAAGATATTGAAAATCAGAATGATGAGATGACATGTGCTCCAAACAAAAATTAAAACAATAGAAGAAAGTAAAATAATTTAATAATTTTGTTTTTAATTAACCATTATAAAGACAATGGTAAATCATTATAATTTTGTAAAACTAAGTTTTGTGTGTGTTTATGTGTATGTATGTGTGTGGGTGTTTACCAAACAATTAGTTCCTTCCTCTAGATAAATATTCCTATTAGATAATCTAAAATTTTATAAATGTTTTAATAAGTAAATATAAAGACCTATAATTTCATATCCAAATCCTAGCAATATGTTATTTGTATTGCTTTGATTTACTTCCAAATCTTACAAATATTCGGATACATTGTTCATCTCTTCAGTAACTGATTTTAGGAAAACAGAATATTCACATGTAATAAGTGAAATTGAATCTCTATAGTTATAATCAATAAAAATTAATTCAAAATGCATTAAAGAGCTAAATATAAGACCCCAAATTATAGATTTTATTGAGGAAATAACAGAAATTTTTCATTAGATTGATTTTAATGGTCATTTCCTTAGTAAGACATCAAAAGTATAGGAATAAAAAGGTGAAAATGCACAAAGAGATCTTCCTCAAACACAAATTTGTGATTTCTGATTTTTGGTCTGGAATAAGAATTTCTAGCATGGAGTCCCTGTATTCTAAAAATAAATAAAAAACTTCAGCAAAATCAAAAGCTCTGTTTGGATCTGTCAGAAGAGTGAAGTCACACTTTCCCCATAACTGGGGAGGTAGATAGGTCAGCTGTTGCTTGCTCTGTCAAAGAAATGGGGTCTTCTGCCCCCAAATTGGAAAGACAGGCTGGAGGCACATAGAATCCACTCTTACTAAAACAGAAGATCCTGAGCAGAAACTCATGGGAATCTGTACTGTGGTAGAAAAACCTGAATTATAACTGATAAATTGCTAGAGGTCCTGACTAGACAAGCTGGACTGACGACAACTTGTGGAGAGCTCATCAGAGTGGCAGAGAAGAGGGACAAGAATGAGAAAAATGTGTTTTACCTTGAAGAGATTTACCAGATTTCATCATTAAATAGGATACTCTCTGTGCTTCTCACAGCAAGGGAAGAAAAATAACAATTTTAAACTTACTGTAGCATTTGATTTTTTAATTTTTTATTTTGAAAAACAAAACAAAATCTCACAACTAAAAAGAATAAAAATAGTTATTACTTGGTGTATCATTATCTTGACAGTAGTTACTCAAAGAACAAGCATCATCTTGAAAGTAGTTACTCTATGGACTTTGGAATCAAACCTGTTTGGTTTTGAATCCCAATCATCACCTGTAAAAAAAAAAAAAAAAGTAGTTACTCAAACTGTAAAGATTCTCAAAAAAAGAAACAAATAATAATCTATGCTTCAACATATCTCCTAGGACTCCCTAACAAAGTTTCTTATGAGAATCTTTCTTTACCCTCAGAAAAAAATGATCTAATCTGAGCTTCATTTTATCTAATGAAACTTGGGATTTATCAGATCCTAACTGTATTTATAACAGCCATTTGCAGATCATTTTAAAAATATGATTATTATTTTTCTATTTCTGATTATAAAAGCTTCATTGTATGTTTTAGATACTTTCTTATTAGGTCTGTGATATACACTTTGCAACTATTTTGTCCCAATCTGTATCTTACTTTTATTTCCTCTTATGAATATATTATATAACACCCATCGTTTTGACTTTGATAAAAAATTTGCAAAATTTCCTTCTATACCACATGATACTGGTGACAAGTAGAGAAATGCTTTGTCTTCTCCTGGATTATGATTTTTCTCCAATACACTCTTCCTGAAAGTTTTGTGGTTTCTGATTTTACCTTTAAGTCTGTGACCTAATTTGAATTTGTTTCCATCCAAGATGTGAAGTTCAGACGCTTTTGGAGGGCGGAGTTGGGGATGTCTAAAGATTCTAGTTGGACTTGTTAGAAATTCTGAATTCCCTCCAATGTACTAATCTTTCATCTTTGGGAAATTTCGGTGATGCGTCATTGTTTAGGTATGTTTCTCTATGTCTCTACCACTCCACTGGTCTTTGCCATCATTCCTGAGTACTCTACCTGCATAAGTTTGAAAAATCACATTGATGGGTTCCTTCTACTTCATTCTTTAAAGGAAATGAGCTAGTTCTGCCTTTGCATGTGCATTTCAGAGTAGTTTTTTAATAACTCTATAAAGTTAAGATATTAATACATCTAGAACTTCCATAGAACATTTATTAAGTCAATACATCAATTCTAAAGGAAAATGACATCTTCAGAACTTTAGCTCTTTCAATTAGTGAACTTAGTGTGCAACCTATTTACTTTTTTGATTTCTTTTTTTAGCATTTTCTCATTTCACCATAGACCTATTACTATGTTTTGATACAGTTAAACTTGTTTCCATTGTCTTTTAAAATGAAGTGCTAATGTATTATTAATTTCATTGCCCATGTGTTCATTGCTAATTGAAACATCTACTTCGTTTGTTTCTGTTTTAACACAGCTGAATTCATTATTCTACCAATTTTGGGTAGATTTCCTTAGATTTTCTAGACGGAATAACATGTCATCTGTACTTATCGATAATTTTGTTTCTTCTTTTTCGACCTGTATGCTCTTTATCTCAGCTTCTCCACTTGTTATGTGGTCGGAACTTCCAGCGCCACACTGAGACGGGAGAGCAGATGTCCTTGCTTTCTTGAAAATCTTGCCATTAAAGACTCCATGTTGATGGATCAAGTATGTGAGCTTTATTAGGAAATGCGTTTCTCGAAATCAAGTTTAGAAGTGTTAATCTATTTTTCTGAGCATTTTAAATCATAAATGGATGCTAGGTTTCATAAAAATTTTTTAAAACTAACGGACATAATTCTGTGGGTTTTGTTTATTTTTGTTCATTAGTCTCCTATGCAGTGGGGTCACACTGGCTGTAGTTTAAATACTGAGCCTGCATGGAGCAAGTGTTTAATGCTCTTTATCTGATATTGAAATGTATTAACTTTTATCTCCATAAAGACTTTTGTGCACCTTTTCATGAGGAGACAGTTTGTCTCAAATCAATCTCCATAAAAATCAAAGGAGAAATGTATTCCCTCATTCTAATATTCTAAGACAATAGAAAATGGATAATATCTTTCCTTCAAGTATTTTGTAGAATTATTCAGTAAAACAAGCTTGTCTTAGAGATTTCTTTTTATGGCTTTTATAATTTTTATGTAAGAAATTTTTAATAATTAGCATTCAATTCAAATTATCAACTTCACATTCTTTAAATTTTATTTTTTGTGAAATTGGTTTATTTAATCTACATTTTCAAACTTTCTTTTTTTTTTTTTTTTTTTGAGATAGGATTTTGGTACTTAGTATAGGTGAGCCTTGAACTCACTTATGTATCCCAGGCTGGCCTGGAGCTCACAGCAGTCCTCCTGTCTCAGCCTTCTGAGTGCTGGGATTACAGGTGTGCATCACCACACCCAGTTTACATTGTCAAATTTTGGTGTACAGAGTTGTTTATAGTATACTTTGTTACCTGTTATATAACTTCAGAGTCTCCATTAATATTTCTGTTTTAATTCTTATATTGCAACCTGTATATTCTTTGTTGCTTTTCTGAAAGACTTCTTTATTATGTTACTTGCTTCAAAAAGCCAGGTCTTCCATGTTATTCTATTTACTTTTGTTTTTAAAATTTTGTTTGCTTTTTGTCTTATCTTTATGATTTCTGTGTTTTTTATAATTCCTTCTGACTTCTTTAAGACTGTCTCACTTTTCTTTATAGGTTCTTTTTCTTTT